>JBANCZ010001125.1:8611-18611 GCA_037040025.1 Sphaerogastrella javana | reverse complement strand
CGGCTGCTGCCGACGGGAAAATGAACTGTAGCGGTGTCAATTGTGGCCAGCTGTAGCTTTCAGATACTTTTGTATCTTTCAGATACATTTTAGTACGCGCAGATACACTAGAAGTGATGATGAATTGAAATGCCTTTGATTTGACCACAAATGCAAACGTACAATTTTGTAGCCAGTAGACGCTTTTGTATCTCATAGATACTTTTGTATCTCGTAGATAATTTTATCGCTTGTATTATGCCTAGAAACATTTGTACCATACACATACAGGCATACACATATCTAGTAGTTACTTCACTGCGTCTGCTGTATCTTATTGCATCTTAAAGATACTTTTATGTGAATTTGCTTGAATCTGTACACTTATAGATACGTTTCACACAGATATTTAGCTATAAGATATTTCATTCATATAATTTAAATCAAAAAGATGCATTTTGTCGAGACACAATTGCATGTTGTATCTTAAAGATACTTTGTACTACATATAACCAAAGTTTTAGAATGAATTCTAATTTTGAGAACTTAACTAATCTCTACTCTTAAATACATTTTGTATCTGCAAGTATTAGATACATTTTGTATCTTTTGTATCTTTCCCTGTCAAATAACTCATCATTTTTAAGGATGTATTGTATCTATCGGATTCTTTCGTATCTGCAGTATCTATAAGATACATTTCTCAGTCAGTGAACTAATCGAACGCATCTCTTTCGTTTCTCTTTGCAGCACACCTGTACAGAAGAATGGAGCACATCATGAATCCCTTCATGTCGCCCGCATATCTGCTGGGTCACCCACATCCGCATCCGCACTCGCATTCGCACCCGCATCCGCACTCGCACACACATCCGCATATGGGCACCAAATCGCCAGCAAGTTCACCGGGTGCCACCGGAATCTCTGGCAATGGCAATGGCTGCAGCAGCAGCTCCGGCAGTGCCAATGGCAGCATCAACTCCAGCTCCATCTCCATCTCCAGCTCAAGTTCCAGTACGAAGCCAAAGCGTTGGGGCTCGCCGCCCATCAATCTAGCCGGACAGTTCATCAATCCGGCGACGGGTAAGAAGCGGGTACAGTGCTCCATCTGCTTCAAGACCTTCTGCGACAAAGGTGCCCTCAAGATACACTTCTCCGCGGTACATCTCCGCGAGATGCACAAGTGTACCGTCGATGGATGCAACATGGTCTTCAGCTCGCGCAGATCACGCAACCGGCACAGCGCCAATCCGAACCCCAAACTCCATTCACCGCACATACGTCGCAAGATCTCCCCGCACGATGGACGCACCGCCCAACAGTTTCCGGTATTTCCCGCTGCCGCCGCAGCAGCCGCTGCTTTTCCTGGTCTGCTACCGCCGCCCCATCACCCGCACCATGCGCATCATCCACACCATGCGGCTGTGGGCTATAATCCCGCCGCAGCGGCAGCCCATGCCATGTTTGGAGGACACACGGGTCTGCATAATCTTGGCCTGCTGACGAGTCGGGCACAACACGAACGCCTCTTCGCCGAGGCCGACGGCGAGGCTGGCAACGAGGCGGATGTGGATGCTGATGTCGATGCTGATGGCGATGTCGATGGGGATGGAGACGATGATGGCGTTTATGTGTACGTGGACATGCATGCGAACAGCTCCAGTCCGACTAGTCAGGATTGCCACAGTGACGCCGAGCCGGATGCGTACGCCGATGTGGATGCCGATACAGATGCCGATGGAGATGGGGATGTTGATGCCGATGGTGATGCGGAGCTCCACTGCAGCCTGAGCCTGGCCAGTAATAGCAATAGTCACATCAGCTGCGACGAGGAGGAGCGCACGGAGCAGCCCCTCGACTTTAGTCTGCACAAACGACGCGAGGCAGCGCCGCTTCCCACATCAGCAGCCGTCGATGCCCTAACGGTACCTGCAACCACAGCAACATCCCCATCCACTTCCACATCCATCACCGCAGCCGCAGTAGCAACGCCGCAGACGGAGCATAGCGAGCGACGCAGCAAGCGCTCGCCCAGTCCCTGCGGCGGCAGCGGCTTCTCCATGGAGCGGCTGCTGGGTAAGCGGCGTCGCCACGACAGCAACGCCTCCAGCTCACAGGAGTCCAGCGGCGCCATCAAAATGGAGCTCGATCTGGACAGCGACAGCGGTGAGCTGCAACAGCAGCTGCAACATGAACAACCACACCAACACGCCCACCCACACGCCCATGATCTGTCGACGCCGCTACAGCGCAAGCACATCCCGGACAGCATCTCGCCTGCTGCTGCTGCGGCTGCTGCTGCCGCTGCTGCTGCCGCTGCCGCTGCTGCCATGCACCCAACTCTGACACCATCGCCACCCGCTGCCGCCGCTGCTGCCATGCTTTTCGGCATGGATCTGGAGGAGCAACATCATCTGCGTTTGCTGCAGACCCAAATGTTTGCCGCTGCCGCCGCTGCGGCTGCCTCCAATGTCAATGCGAATGCCGCTAGCGCTGGCACGCCCACAGCGCACAGCACTGCCGTGGCTCCCTGGAATCTCCTCTCCGAGGTCTATCGCTCCATGCTCCTCAGTAGCAGCAGCAGCAGTAGCAGCAGCGGCAGCAGCATCAGCGGCAGCAGCGCCAACCTCAAGGCCGCTGCAGCGACGCCGGCAGCGACGCAGACGCAGTCGCAGTACAGCGATATGCCGCCCACCAATGCCGCCATCTCCGTCTAAGTTCCACCTTGCCACGCCCCCAGCGCCCTCTAATTGCAGTGGTAATAAAAATCAGCGGAAAAATTCGCAAATTTAGCCTTTTTTTGGCTAGTCATGTAATGACAGCCAAAAGTGAGGGAAAACCAGCTGGAAAATGCAGACGGAAAAACTATGGACAGCGAGAATGATCTGTAGAATATAGAAGTACATATATATTTGGTATATATAGTTGTATAACTGATCTTGATTATGATTATAATGCTCCAGCTGCGGCTCAAGCGAACACATTAGCTTTTTTTACTCGTAATTGTGTTATATATATATCAATATATATATATGTATATATATATATATATATACGATATGTATGAGCGTATATCGTATAATTTTTTTTTTTTTTTTTGTATTATTGTGGTATATTTAAGGCTAAGATAATGCGACATCTAAGTGTATAGTATTCAATCCGTTCCTCAGTGCAAGTGCAAGCAGTTCGAGCGAGAGAGATAGAGAGAGAGACAGAGAGAGAGAGAGAGAGAGAGAGAGTGAGAGAGAGAGAGAGAGAGATACAGAGAAAGATAGAGAGTAAAGTCATTAAAGTCCTACTATATCTAAAATATATTATTATAATAATAATTTCAAGAACTCGAACTCTTTCAAATGAAACAAATCGAAATTTAGATTGAATGCGTGAGTGAGAGTGAAAGAAAGATGTTAAGTCAGTCCTACTATATCTTATTATAATAACAATTAACAAGGGTTCATCTCAAGCACCCTCATGGTCTCAAATCTCTTCGATCTTAACGCTCCGAACTGCGCCACGTACAACGAAGTATTCTTAAATAAGAAAAACAAAACAAGGAAAAAAGCAACAAAAAAAAAAAATAATAATAATAAATATATATTAATAATTAAACTAAATGAATCTAAATTAATTAATTGTAGTAATTATTATGTAATTCTTAAGTGCAACAAACAATTTTTTTTCATAGCCAATAACTATTTGTATTTGTAACTAACTTTACAACTAGCAAGTAAATCTAAAGAACCCTTCAAAAAAAGGAACCCCATTTAAAGATATATACTAATTATAGTATATATATATATAATAACATATCCTATGTGTGTGTTTAAGCCCTGTGTATGTATTGGTCCCCCCATGATTAGATAACTTAATAATAATATTGAAGTAAGTTGCAGGCACGCGCACTTTTTCTCAGTGTATTTTGGTGCGTGTCTGTGCGTGTTTGGCTAGAAAATGTTATTGCTCTCAACAACAAAATTTGCTCCCTAAGAGTTCCATTGTGTATTATATAATGAGATAATTTTTTTTTTTTTTTTTTGAATAATTTAAAACAATAAAAACAAAATGAAAAACTTATTAAAAAAACTGATTTTCTATTTCATTTTAAAGGGTATGCATTGATTACAGGGTATATTGTGATTAATCTATGCTGTGACTATAGCCGGAATTATGAAATTTCGTATCTACTGCATCTGAATGAAATCTTTTCAGCAAATGATGTCTATGCCATTTATGATCTTGAGAATTATTAAAAATAATGTATGGATTATAATATTGACGCTGTTTATAGCACATTGTGCATTGTTTTAGGCGTAAATTATTATATGACATGCACTCTGTAGCAATGTATAAGCAGTTGAGATTTCATTAATATTAAATAATAGATCTTCAGAATAGTTCTTGATCTATAGTATACGTTATATAGTGAAAGATAGATGCAGATAGGTTCTATGGAAATTCTCTTTTGATATTCAACAAATTAGAGTAAAGTTCTCCAGAAATCATTTATATATCATCAAAATATATTCTATAGTTAGGTGCAGATTAGATCGTTTTATATATGACTAAAAAATTGATATTTCCCAGGCCCCCATATGATCTAGGGAGGTTTTTCGATCATATGAAATGTATAGATACATATTATAATGAATAGCAGCTATAAGTACATATTTACATCTGTTCCTTATATAAAACACAGCAATCTTTACATAAACATTATTATCATCATCATTATCAAAATCATCATCATCAATATCATCATCAACTTTATTATCATCATTATAATAATCTAATTTATTCACATGCAAAGAATGAAGCCTTTAAAACATAATCAACATAATCATTATTATGATAATATAGTTCATTCACATGGATAGACCATTGTAGCCTTAACATCATCATCATCATTATCATCATCATTATGATTGCATTCATCATCATTATCATTATCATAATCTAGCTCATCCACATGGATAGGCAGTTGAGGCCACTTATGGACAGATTACAAGTATGACAGATCGGCATAGCAGAGGAGAAAGAGAGAGGAGAGAGAGAGGACGAGAGAAAGAGAGAGAGAGAAGAGAGAGAGGAGAGAGAGAGAGAGAAAGAGAGAGAGAGAGAGAGAGAGAGAGAGAGAGAGAGATAGAGAAAGATTAACAGAGAGGGAGTGAAGGGTGGCATAGATAGAGAGAAGCGTTGGAGACAGAGAGATAGATAGAGAGAGAGAGAGCTTGTGAATAGAAAATGTGAATATTGAATATGTGAATTCATAAATGAGTAGTTAATACTGACTATATATACATATATATGTGTGTGTGTATAAACAAATATTTCAAATTTCAAATGGAATTGCGTGAAACCGAAACCGAGACCGCAAAACTGACATGAATGCGTGAAGACTGTGAAAATGTCAAGTACCGCCTCGAGAGGGGTTTATATATATATATCTTTTTTTCGGATGGAGTCGACTAAAGGATGCGATGTGTCAGTGCTAGAGTGAGAGGGAAAGAGCCAAAGACCAAAGAATGCGAGAGAGAGAGAGAGAGAGAGAGAGAGTGATAGGGAGACAGAGAGAGTGAGTGGGACAGTGGGAGTGAGGGTGCAAGTGAAGGCACAAGGCAATCCGTCAGTGGGCTTGTGTGTGTCAGCCGAGACAGCTAAATGCTTGCCACATTATGAGATGATCCTTGGCAGCATTGTCACTTGAGACACACAGCACACACACACACACACACACACACCCATACATAGAGGTACAAGAGGTACGACAAGAGGACAAGAGCCATGCAATGGCTCTGGCTCTGGCTTTGGCTCTGGCTTTGGCTCTGGTTCCGTCTCTCTCATCTCTGGGGATCTATTTACTTTTAAGTTTTTTTTTTCTTTCTGAATTGGATGATGTCACAAGGCAGCGCGCGGCGTATACGGCTCTGGCGGGGGCAAACGGTTGAGTCGTATACCACGGACTGTGGCAAGTGGGTGACTTTTGTATTCAAGCAACAGAAAAATCGTCTAAAGGTTTTCGTGCAATGCATACTTTTATTTCTTTCTCTTTCTCTCTCTCTCTCTCTTTTTCTTTTTTTACCAGCTGCCCCTGACACCGCTTAACCCATCCTCCCTCTACCAAGTATTCATTCATTTTTTTTTTTTTTTTGAGGATTTTTGATGTTGGCCTTATGAAATATTAGAAAAAATTTACAAAGCGTTAAAAATTAACATTTCAAATGGGATTGCGATTGGGATTCGTATTCGGATTCGGATTCGGATTCGGTTTGCCATTGCAGCTTTTTTTTCAGCATTCATTCGTTTCGTTTCTTTGTGGAATGTGAGTGTGTGTGTTTGAGTGTATTTGTGAGTGTGATTGTGAGTGTGAGTGTGAGTGTATGAATGTGTCTCTATAGCAACGCTGGGGGATGCAAATGCGTTTATTTTTGGAGACAATTGAAAACCACTCGAGGGTTATTGAGATGTGACAGTCAAGTAGTCGGAGACGTACTATATAGTACCATATAGGATGGAGTCGTCGTCGTCGTCGTCATCATCATTGTTGTTGTTGTTGTTGTTGTTGTCGCTGTTGAGTCGCAATGTTGCGCTATGTCTAGTTAACTTGACGTTTGAAATAGGATCAACAGTTTTGCAATTTTATTTTGGCCACACACACACTCACACACACACACACACTCACACACACACTCACACATACACTCACCACACTCATACGCACTCATACACACACAATTGCCAAAAACAGACACGGATATACGTCTATAAATACTTAGATACAGCTCAAATTTAGTTACAGATACATACAGATACAGCTACAGATACATTTTGAGATACAGATACATTATATGACTTGGCATTTGACAGCCGCCTGACATTGGCAACAAAACAATAAGCACGCTCTATGTGCATTTTGTTTTGCCATAGAAATGCGTCATAGTCGTGCATACCCCATACTTAGATACGCAGCATTTTGATTGAGTCTCTAAGGCCGTAGATATGCAAAGTCAGAATCTGAAAAAGACTTTGATTGTTGCGTCCAAATGAATGGATAATATTATATTCTTGTATACATATTCATATATGCATACGATGTATACAAAGATATATATTAATATATAGTTCAGTCTTGTAAGTTGTTTTTTATCTTAGTTTTTGGTACTGGAAAAAAAAGGAAGTGTAAATTTCGAGGCTGCAAATTTTTTGTGTTCTATGAAAACTAAGTAAAACTAGATTTCCCACTTTTTGCAATTCAACCTTTTACAGCTTCTAAATAGTATTATATATTACAATTTCTAAGTTTTTAAGAAAGAGTCTTTTATAAAAATGCATATTAAATTTGAGATACTTTGCTTATAAGGAAGGAATGGATCCTCAACCGGAACTGTATCCATAACCGTTAAAACCGTTTTATTTTTAAAAACCAAAACCGTATCCAAAACTGATATTTCAATCTATTAAAAGTCTATCGATTGAAAGATAGTTAAAGAAACTTCATTTTTATTCGGATTTATTTTTTGTTTAAAGGTAAACTTAAAATAAAACTTATATTGATATCTATATATATTAAAAAACTCCAAGAAAATATCAAACAAAAATATCTATAAAAATTCGAATAAAGCAAATCAAATTTGTACCAGTCAGGAATTTCGTGTAGAAATTAAAATCAAAAAATTGATATACATTTAAAAACTTAATGAAAATATCAAACAAAATTAATAAAAAAGTTCAATCAAAAGCAAGTCAAAAACTTTTGCATAGAAACTAAGTATCAAAAAAGCTTTAAGTGTAATAATGTAATAAATATCAAAAAATATATTATATAGTTAGTAGTTAATGAATTAATTGGCTTTTCTTTTTCAACTTTAGTAGTTTACTTGAAGTACTTTGAAGGAGGTCGAATTTCATTGAAAGAAGATATTTTCTAGGAGCTTTGCAATCGAATGAAATTGAAATGCGATGCTAGAGTTGAGCTCAATTAGCATAATAGATATTTGCAGGTAGATAATTACTGGTTAACACGGATCTAAAATGTTGATAAATATCGTTTGTTCAATAAATAATGAATGCATATTGATTGGCTTAATTATGGCAATGAGTTTTGTCAACACTCGAATGCAGATCCGGTTTCAGATCGAATGAACAGAATCTCACTGCGTTTAGCTGCACTCTGTCATATGTGTGAAAGATATATGTATATAAGTATACGTATATATATATATATATATATATATACATGTATGTTGGTAGTAGTTTATGCCAGCTGATAATGGGCTTTGAACCGGTCGAGATTACAGGGAGCTGGGAACTAAGACATGGAAGATTGTGGGCTCTGCCGTAACTGATAAGGTTCTGCTGCTGTTTGTTTTTGTTAGAATTATTTCAGTTGCAATCAACATAAAATGCATTCAGTTTGTTTCTTGATTTTCTTTTTTTTAGGGGGTAATTGCCCAATACCCAGAGCATAAGTAAGTAGAGTAAGTAAAGAAGAAGCTGAGGGAGAAACAGAGGCAAATGGGTAGAAGCGAGAGCGCTGGGAGCGAAGTGAAGGCAAGACATGAGACAACTTCGATTCCGAGTAAGTAAATATACTTAATTTTAATGACATAGAAATTGCTGGTAAAGTGCTCACTGATTGAATCTCGTTAGTTGCTCGTGTCGGCGACTGGCATCGCTCTGCGAGAATACCAAGAAGCGAGGCCTCGACGACGACCGCCTCAGAGCGACCGTTCCACACATCTCGGTGTTCACTGTTAGGTGTAAACTGTTCATAGTATCGGTGCTCGATGTTTCACTGTTACCCAAGTCAGGCACATTTGTATGTGTGTGTGTGTCTATGACTGTGACTATGACTATGTCTATGTCTGTATCTATGACTATGACTATGTCGAAGTCCATGTCGATGTCTATGTTGATGTCGATGTCGATGTCGATGTCTCCGTCTATCTGCGTTTAACTCAACACACACACACACACACACACACTCCCCTCCCCCTCTTCCCATCACCGTTGCCAACGAGCGACTTCATCTCCATCTCCAGCTCCATCTCCAACTTCATCTGAGTCGCAGTACTTGGGCAATTAATTCGACATTTTAATTTACATTTCATGGGAACATGAAGCAGCCACAGGTGAGTGTAACTCTATGTCTCTTCCTATGTATGTGTATGTACGCGCGCGTGTGTGTGTGTGTGTGTGTTTCTATATTTTGGCCAAAAGTAAACGAACAACTTTTTGGACAAGTGGAAAAACGCTTTGGCTCGAAGCTCTAATAGCAATAGCTACAATTCTTGTCGCTTGCTTCTGCTCTCTGCTCTCCCCTCACTTCTCTCTGCACTCTTCTCTTTCATCTTTTCGTACTACTCACTTCCATTGCATCCCCTCTTTCCGTCACTGTCTTTCCAATTCCCATTTTCAAGTAATCTGCATAAGCAATTGAACTTTTCATTTTCAAACAAATTCTAATGGGCCTCCTCCACAGATTTGATCATATCAAGGTCACTTTACTAAACAATATCGAAATCTATTCTACCAAGAAATTATTACAGAGTTTCCGAATTGAAAGAAATGTTAAAAATGTTACCATATCAAGCATAGCAAATTAACAAAAATTCTGGAAAAATTTTCATTAAATATGTGCTAAATTCTAAGATATTAAAATATATTATAAACAGTATTTGATAATCAGTATAGTTTGAATATATATATATATATCATTAAGGTAAAACATACCAATATAATAGCATATGAAACTACGAAAATTCTTGGAGAATTTTTAAGATTTTTCTAATAAGTTGAAAGATCTGAAGATATGTGATAAAGCATCAGTATAGCTTATATTTATATATATATCATTATGATAGAATATACTTTAATGTTACCATATCAAACTACAAAAATTCTCGGACAATTTTTAAAATTTTTATAATAAGTTTAAAGATCTTGAAATATGTGAAAGCCATATCAGTATATCAATATCAGTATAGCTTATATATATAAACATTTATATATATATATATATATC
>JBANCZ010001124.1:0-24541 GCA_037040025.1 Sphaerogastrella javana | reverse complement strand
TATTAGAAGTATGAAAAAAAACCGATTGAAAATGAAAAAGGTCTGGCTGGACCCCGGTGTCGGACGGAGGGTTAAACCATCTTTATTTACTATTATAACAAACTACTTAAATTATTATATAATTGAAAAACATCAAAAAACAAATTGTTCAAGTTAAAGGCATATTTTTAAGTTAGTGGATCTATTAAAAATTTAAAAAAAAAAACAGTTCGAAATATTCATAAGAAGTATTTAAAGTATTCCAGCTGTTGTATAAACCAGAGATACCAACTGCTCTTTTCTGTGGCTTTTCAGGCATTTGCTTTGAGTTGTGTGCCTGTTGCTGATGGCATATTCTGGACAGCTTAAGATTTATATATATTTGAGCCGGCAAAGTTTTTCGGACCACATACAAGTTTGGCCATCAAATGCACGTGCTCCGGCTAGAGACCAGGCCAACTGACAGCGACTATTTGGCTAATTGGTATGGACGCCTTTGACTCAAGAGCGTTAGGGGCGTTTCAACCACTTGACATTCCTGTCACATATGTCTGACGAACGGAACAAAACCAAAATGAAACAAAGCCTTTTCTTGACTGGCTTCCACTTTGGGTTTCCATTTCCGTTTCCAGCTCCGTGCAAAGGGTTTAATTGTTAGACACGGCTGGCAAACAAATTTCTTCGGTTTCATCTGAATTTAACCTCGATGAAATTGAAATCAATTACGATGCAAAAAAGAAGAAGAAGAAGGGGAAAATTCAAATTAAATCATCAATGAGCCTAATCAAATCAAAGTGATTGATGCTCAGCGGCCAAAGGCCAAAACCTGCAAAACCTAAACCCAGTGGTGAACTTCTACTTGAACTCGAGCCCAGACTATTCTGAATTAAAATCATCTGATCGAAGTATTGGCGCATTGGCTTAACACCCAATAGGCTAGAGGGTATTTTTGTGGCACCCGCTGTTCGCGTTCTCTTCAACTTTGTGAAAGTCTGGGAGAGATACTTGAATCGTCTGCCGTTGAATTTCGATTTTTGTTTGTTGTGTTTAGTTGAACGATGGATGATTCAGTGTTAATGATTGTTCCTTTTTGCGCTTTGGCATTGTTAATGGGGGGTTAAGTGTTTTATTGAAGGTTAAATTAAAGTTAATGATAGACTCACACAATCAGTTAGTCAATCATTTTGATGCTGTTATGTGGGTTCTACTTTCAGACAATAACGTCTTTTAGTTTGAACAAGAGCATAAATAGGCCTACTAAAAAATGTGTATACAATATTATTTAAAAATTTTTAAAAATATGTACTTTATCTCAATTTATGGATTAAACATTAAGAGTCATGGAAATTTAAATTCAAAATTGAATCCTAGATGGAGTATGAGAATGTAGTAATTGCTTCCCAAGGATGGATAGTTTAGGAGCTATGTAATAGTTAAGCTTGAGCGAAAAATGATCACCGATTAACTGGAACGCGGTAAGAAACAAATACTGGGCTGTAAAGCAATGCAATATGTAGGGAAATATGATTCAGATGAACAAAATAAGTGGTATGAAGAGCTTGAACTAAATCCATAATAATGTACGTAAACCAAAAAAGATTTAATTGCAGACTTGAGGATAAACAATGCAATCCCAAAATTGTGCCTTACGAAACTTGTGGTGGTTATATATAGTATAATAAAAAATCAAGCTATTTATACTTGTATTAAGTATTGGTTTGCACATTTGTATGTATAGGCGATATCTGGTGCAATACGAATGAATTTCAATGCATACTTAATCACATCAACGATAAAATATATAAGGTTGTCATTTTAGAAATGCGAAACTATCTAACCTTTAACGTTTATCAAAACTGTGCAGAGTATAAATAATCTTTTACCTAACTCCTTTAAAGGCATCCTTGGAGACACTTTTAGCGTATCCAGCGCACATTAGTTGGGAAGTGTTTCATTTAAAATGCAACTCTGCAACAGCTGTGGCTTACCTGGGTCATTTGTTGGCTGTTGGGGTTGTTAACCCACTTGCAAGAATGGAGATTAAGATAATTCTCTCCCAGCTAATAGCCAAAGGTAGAGCAAAGCGTAAACTTAGAGAGAGACTTAGTAGCACCACGGGAAAGAACAAAGGAAAGCAGAACGGACCTCTCTTACTGGTGTGTCAGAGGCATAAAAACTTAACATCCATTAGTTGAAACAAGTACGAGATGAGGAAAATTCTTCAGATTTTTTTTATCTGCAAAGAACGTAAAAGTTGTCGACGATTAAAGTGAATTTACTTGAGTTACTTTAATTTTATTCATTTAGATAAATTTTTTACGGAATTTATTTCTCTTTTGTTTCCCAAAAACAACTTTGATTGATTTGTCTTAAGCTGATTAATGTTATACAGGCAAATTGTATGTGAGTGATTAGCAGCAGTATATTTTCCTTCAGCTTCATTTTGTGAGGCGAAACGCAACAATTTAAGCCACAAAATTGCCACAACTTTCTTGGCCATCTATCATGGTCGATGCTCGCATTACTAAACAATTTCTTGGACATATTACTGCCCAAGTATGTCGCAGTTGCCCAATCTTTACATTTTCAATGGGTTTTCTTTAAGCAATGTCTTTCGGCGGTTCTTCCTTTTCTCTTTCAGCTAAAAGTAAAGCTCTCAAAAGACCGCGGAACCGGAAGTGATTGCCATCGGGACCAAGACCAAAAGCCAAATACGCCATTTTGTTCGTGGACAGCCCTTGCCTGGTTTTTCCGTGAATTATAACACAAGGTTCTCACAAGAGATCCTTGCCCCTTGGGCAACTTTTTTTTGCGTCAAGCCTTTGAGACTTATATTTGAAACATGCGTTAAATATATATACGAATGTGTGTATATATAATGTATGTAATTGTGTGTTTTAATAAAGAAAATACCCGTATTTATTCAAGTTTGTTTTGCAGTTGATGACAAAATTTTGATACGCATTAAAATGAAAACAGAATGCTGCAAACAGAGGAAAATTTATTAAAACTTATATATAAAGTTTTTTTTATGAAACTGTGTAGTTTTTACACAGGGAAAAATTCTTGTTTAATGGAACAATACGATCAACCTTAAATAATTTACAAAAAACAGTTTACTAATGATTTGTTTATAATCAATTACACACAATTTAAATGATATGTATATTAAATGTGTGTAATATGTGTACGTCTTTCTGTTTGTCCGTCAGTATTGGCGATTCCATATGAATTATAAATTTTTCGATTACTCGACTGTTCGATAATGTTATTTCCGATAATTACATTATTTAAATAATCGTTTACCGTGTTTGATTTATTTATTTTTTTTTTTTTGAATTTCTGTACACCAAAATATAATACGTTATGGTCTGTTTGACTATCTCGATTTCGAAATCTTAATAGACCTGTTTCAAGATGATATTTTATTTTATTCAACTGAATGTATTGTTAACTTGTCGCGGTTTAGAATCTATAATTTGAGCATAGTTATATAAAGCTAACAGAACGAATTAAATTTAAACAAATTCGTATAAAAATATAAAACTGAGAGGTATTACTGATTAGCTATTTATGCAGTGAATAAGGCCTATTTGGGGTTTTGAAATACAGAGACTAAAGTTACTCAAAACGAAATCGCATCTATTACACGTTGTAGCTAATAAATGAGATAAAACCATTGAAATGATAAATAGAAAATTTAGGAAAACATTGAATCAATATAACATAAATTCATCTCTTAAAAGAGAGATCGAATATTATATGTTGCACCCTTCTAAAAATACTTAGCAGAGAAAAATTTTAGGAATTCAAATCCATAAAACGAAGTATCGCAAGTTCGTGCAATTTTGAATGCAAAAAAAAGACAATTATTTCTTAAAGCTATTTCGTTTGTGATTTTGTACAAGTTCGAGCCTGTCAACTGCCATGATGAATTTTCTGTTTAGGCGAGCGTAAAAATTGAAAATCAATTCGCTTTCAAGCGCAGCATGTAAAATGTGCGAAAGATAGGCAAATATGCACAATAAGCTAAAGAGTCAGAACAGCAAAAAGAATGCCTCGGGGCGAAGAGAGAAGAAATAAAGCGGAAGCAGCGATACACAGTATAAAAATATTGGTTGGCCTTTTGTCTGTGTCACAAACATACATACTTACATACTCACACACCCACACACATACTCAAAAGAGTATTCACATTACAGTATGTAATATATGTGCGTTCTAGTTCTTTTCAACACAGATATAAAAAATCCGAATTGAAAAGAATTGAAAAAAATTGGAATGCATTTATGAATACATTCATTTATCGAGTAAAGTGTTCAAGACATTTGAAGATTATAAGTTTGGATATTTATATATGTGTCTACAGACAAGTTAATATTATATATTATATTATTATACTATATTATGTTGTACTAATCAAAGTTATAATTTTAACGAATTCCAATGTAATATATTTGAATTGTTCAAGCAACTTAAATAAGCTAAGTTTTCGATGTATTTCTATATAATGCCAAACAAAATTATATCTTGCCTCAATTTGGCATCCAACGGCTGTAATTGATACCATGCTGTGCTGCCACCTCTATATCTATGTACATCTGCTCTTTAAAGTCTTTTTTACTTTTAGAAAAGTATTTGTCCAAAGCTTAAAGATTTTCATGTGCTCTGGATATGTATTCAAAATGTCGCAGTCAACACTGAATACCCTGCTTATGTGGGTCAACAACAAACACACATATCGGTGTATCGACTCTAGGACACTGAGGCTCCCTCGTATACGCATATGTTGTGTTAAAGACATATTTACTCTATGCTTAGAAGGAATAGGAGGATGGAAGGGCAGAGAGCTAGGAGTGACTATTGTATAGTACTTTGGAGTATTGTTGTTATCTGATTTTTGATTTCTGTTGCCTCCTGTTGATGTCTACAGATGCCCTTTGTTAATACTATTGTTCGCTCACATAGATTTTTGATAGACATGTTAAGCATGTCGTTTGTCAGAATGTTAATGAACTGTTGAGATTGGGGGAAATCACTTCAAAATACGAAATACGAATACTCGGGCAGTGGAGGCAACGAGACGAATCATATTTTGGCAAAGCACATCAATTGGCTAAGTAAACAAACATGAAAGTAAAGAAAACAAGAGAAGGCAGCCTGAGTATACAGTCTGTTCGTTCATTGACATCCCTGAGGGTAGACAAATACTGCAAGGACTATGTACATATACATATAAGAATACATTCCTATTTAATTACCACTTTAATGTAGTTAAACTTATGACTCATTTATCGACTTTTAATGAGGCGCACCATAGGAAAACTTTCAATGCATTCAATTAGATAAGGCGAATAATACTATTAAGTACTGAAAGCCCATGCTGAGCCCATTCAACACATAGTCTACATCCTAACTTTTACAATGAAATTGCATATTAAAATACTGTAAAAGTGAAAAGAATGCTGAAAAGAAAAAAAAAATACATTTGTTTAGGAATGAAATGGCAAACACGATTTTTAGTCGTTCTTCAATGTGAATAATTTTTAGACCCTGTGTTTAAAAACACAAAAGGGTCTATTTGCATTGTGCAAAGTCGATTTGTGTGTAACAGGCAGAAGGAGGCGTGGCAGACCTTTTTGATCAGGATGAGAAGCCGAGTCGATTGAGCCATGTCCGTCTGTCTGTTTGTCTGTCCGTCTGTTTGAACACCTACATTTCGGAAACTATAAGAGCTACAGTATTTATATTTGTCACGAACATTGCTGTATGGTCGGCCATAAATTTTAAATTTTGTTTTAAATTTTGGATAACTGCCCCCACTTCCCAGCAATTGGGGATTTTTGTTGTAACAAAAAATTCAAATAGCAGTCGCAATTTCAAAGATAGAAAGTTGAGTTATCGCACATATATTCACAATCACATCATGCACAAACGGATTTTTCAAATTTCCCCCGCAATTGGATACCAAAATTTCAAATTGATATAACAGGCGATTTTTTGGTTTGGCACAAATGTGCTAAATTACATTTTACACCTACTGTCATAATAAAATATTGGATACCCGCCCCCCACTCCCAAAATTGGGGTGGCCAAAATTTAAAATCGGTATAACAGGCACAGTTTTAAAGGTAGAATGTTATTTAGTATATTATTTAACACAATTACCCCAAGTATTTTATATTTAAAATTCTTGGCATTTGCTTATTGGAACTTTCAAGACGGCTTCCAAACTTTTTGGACTTTTTGACACACTCGCAGAAAAGTTCATTTGGTACTTTATCTATTCTATTTACATATGGTTTCAACCCGATTAAACACGTCAAACACACACATGTACTCATACACCCAAAACAGACACCCACACACACATACTTACCATCGTCACGCCGGTACTACGACACCCTCGAAACCCATTCCTAATCTACGCACAGCTATGTTTGAAACGCCCCAAAAAAAAGTACGGCACGCACTGTGTTAACTTTGTAGAAATGCAAACAAATATTTGTGTCTGTCTGTCTGCCTGAATGTTTTAGAATGTGGCATTTTTGTGGGTGGCATATCAATAAAAGTGTCAGGAGTTGGAATAACCTTGCGAACGAATCCGTCTTCACTGTGCTACCGTAAGCACATTCTATCATTCGCTGCGGTAAACAGTTTACCATTTTATTTCATTCGAACAATCTCAAGTTCATTTTTCCCACCACGAAAGTGCGAAGGAATCAAAAAAGAATCAGCACTTAAACTGCTGCCGTGCATTATATTTTCCACGTTTGTCTGCAAAACCAAACTCTTCTGTGTCTCTCTTCAACAGATATATATGTGTATGTAAAATTCCGAACTTATTCCAAAGACACCCAAAAAGACACTCAAGTAAAATAATTTTAATTAAATTCAACAGCAGTCACAGCAGCATTACTGCGTGCAATCTGTTAGTTAGTAATTAAGACAATGCATAACAACTAGAAGTCTACCCTGTACTTTTTTTAAGCGAGCCAAATTTAAATTGTAAGTTTTACAGCCAAATGCAATTCATTCATATGCAAAAACAAAGAAACATCAATGTATATTATTAAGTGCAAAGTTCAGTATTAGTATAAGAATGCTGTAGAGCGACACGAAGAGGGAAACGTTATAAGAACCTCATGAAAAGTTTAGTTATGAAATTTTATTTTTATTTTGTCAATGTGTTTTTTGTTTCAAATTTCAGTACCTTCCCGAATTTAGTTTTGTTTTTACGATCCCTACACTGGATTATAAGATATGGAAGTCCAACTTCAATTAATAATTTGTTTATTAAAATAATGACACAAAAACAATTTTTTCAACGAATTTTAGCAATACAGCCAAGGTAAATAAAACATATCTTTAATGATACCAGATTTTTTAATTAACATAATTACAATATAAATATAATTATCATAGTTTCAAAATTAAAATAATCTTTGGTTGTTGGGGATAAATTATAGATTTACACCCTTTGCAGCAAGCCATCTTCACCAGGGTATATATTTATAGACGATAAATTCATTTAAAATTATCGTTTAGCTTCAAATTAAAGCGAAGAATTCCGAAAGCTTTGCCGCTTGCAAAAGCCAAGTAAAATTCTAAAAAAAATGTCCAGAATTATATAAAGTAAAATATGTCAAGTCAAATATTTGGCGCACCAATTTGGAGCCTTAAAGATATTTTAAAGCAAGGCGCACAAATTTTGTTGACTTTAGTTTGGCTTTACATACACATTTCTCTCTTGCGACAAGCAATTCCCTTAGAATGGAGCATAGGAAATAATTTCGGCTGAAAAATATTTGCCCTCATCGCTGCCCAATTGAAAAATTCAATTTCGACCTACGCTCTTTTGTATTTATTTTGCCTTTTATTCTTATTCTTTGTTGTAATATAAAATTTGGAGGATTTGATTTGTAAGCTGTTTTTTTTTCAGATTATTCGCACGCGTTTTATAATTTCATTTATTTTGATTACTTTATTTATTTTAGCAAAATATTAAACTCCGAAAATTTCGGATGACATGCTATGTATGTATGTATAATAAAGTAGTAATACGCATAGTATGGAGATGTTTATATGAAGCGCTTAAAAGGTTTCCCAGGTAACTTTTGTGTAAATTTTGAATGCAAAAAGAAAATCAATATAACAAAATTTATTTACAGATCCCGAATTATGTCAAGCTGAAAGTCTTATATATTGAATTATTGATTCTAATTTACAAAGTTAGGTATTATGTAATACTTTCACTTGGTGACCTCAAAAAATTTTATATATTTAAGATTGAATTATAATTTTAAACTGAGACTCTTTAACATTTAACCAGTTTTATAAGAATTTTTATAAAGAGGTTTTTCCATAATGCAGTTTACTGTAAAAATTCTCAACTAAAGCACTAAGCAAAGCACTAAGTGAACACCATAATTTAGTTAGTCAAACAGAGTATGAGGAGTGGCTTGTGGCATGTAGATACTCATATCTGCCGTCGTTACCTGTGCTGTGATGTGAGTGGTATTGGTGCTGTTGTAGGCCCTTGTTGGTGCACTTTATTTTTATGATAAATTAAGTCTAACAAGGCTCAAAGCTGAGCATCTCCTCGTTGGCACTCACTCTCTGCGTGTCAGAGTATGTCTCGACGCACATGGCGTATGCGCAATGTCGAAGTATTTACTGGCAACATCTAAGCTGCTTTCAGCATTTTGTCCGTCCTGCTGAATATGAGTCGCAAATAAAAAGGACATCTTAATATGTAGGATGCGCATTACTTTCGCGGTGACAGTTGGCATTAAAATGAATGCCATAAATATTATTAGCAGTCTCTGCTTTTCCTTGGTCATATCAATGTGTTCATATTTCCCTGCTTCGATAGGCAGAAGTCCAGAGCGTTTCTATTTTCTTCTCTGAAGGCATTGTCAGGGAAAATCTTTTTTTAAATATGTTGCCCTGGGCACTCGAAATTATTATGTTTTGCTTACACTTTTTTTTGTTGGTTTGTTTGACTTTTGTTATTGTATTTATTTATCGTATTTTTGTTTGCCCTTTTTTGCGGCTTAGCGCATAACATGTGCTACATCATTATCCCTTTTTTGTGAGTTCTGAGAGCCTGCCTTTTTTTTTTTTGGTTTTTCTTGGCCTGTGGTAATTTAGGCTGTGGCTTTAATTTTCAACTGATTTGCTGAACTTTGAAATTCAACTCTATTTATAAATAAAGGCAGACCAACAATAACACTACCCAGGGTTTCTTGCTTTCATGTTTTGTTTTCCGGGCAGAGACTACAAGTTAATGAGGGACCATCACAAATTTTGGGTTTGTCGATTTTAAATTGTCAGTGAATTGAATATTTTTTACTTATTTATATAGAAAGTATTAAATTGCAATTGAAAGGAATGGTGAATAAAATAAATTTAGTTTATATAGTAAAATAAATTCAATTATCTTTTTATTTATTTTAAATCATTCCACTGATATTGTAAATTCTATTAAAAAAATGTCGTTTAACATTTTCTTTAGCTATTTAACACACTGAACTTTGCTTGAAATTCCTTAAATTCTAACTCAACCGCTAGTATAACTTGCTAAATTGATATTTAGCCCGAACGGTTTTCCTCCTTTTAAGCCGTACTATCTTCATTAAATAAATGTGCCCAAAATTCCAAAAATAATCTCCAAAACCATCCCCGGCCGTAAACTAATTTATGACTAGCAATTTTTAGTTAAATTTTGGTTAAATCAACATGTTTAAGCATTTCCCATTGTGTCTCTAGTTATTCATATTTAGCATAGGCCTATATTAAGCATACATTCCGGTAAAGTGTCTGCAAAATTGAAAATTGTTGGCAACCACAGAGTGAAATTCTCTTTGCATAGGCATCACATATGGTATCGCTGGATGAGCGTATATGTTGATGTAATTGTTTTGTTGTGCGTGTTTGTTAATATTTCACTTAGAGAATCGCAGAGGGAGAGACAGAGAGAAAGCTTGTGCTAAACAGAGATAAGGATAAATGAAAAAACAAGCCCGCAGCGCTTTTGTTTATAAATCTGTTTCTTCTATTTGCTTTTAGCCACATCAACTTAAATTAAAACCAAAAGTAAAAGCACAAAAAAAAAAAACAAAACACACAGCTGCTATAAAACGTTTTCCTTGTCTCTGTGTGTGTAAGAGTGTATGTGTGTTTGTTCATCTGTGTTACACATATAAAGCAACCAGAGCCTTTTATGAGGTGTCCGAGTAAGGGGAATCTCGGGTATATATTGCTCAATGTGTTGTGTCCAGTTCACCATTTCATTCCATCCTCTTTTTACTGTCAACGGTGATTAGTTTGCATTAGTCTGGTCTCTAGTGTATGATAGATAGAGTAAGATAGAAATTGAGAGGAAAAAAAGGGAAAGGAGATAAGCGGACTATGTGTGGGCATACTACTTAAGTGTTTCATTTGTAGAAAGGCCCTTTCAAATGAAAAATTTAAATCAATCCTCTGAAATTCTCCTATTTTCGTTGGTCTTTGAGTTGGATTTATTTTATTTTCATTGTCCGAAGCCAAGGAACCCTACTGATTTCCTTTAAACATTCACAATATAAAAAAAAATCGTTGGTAAAAGTTTAACTTCTTTAAAGTTTTGTTTCTGCTTTAAGAATGGGAAATGAATATTATCTTTCAACGACTTATCGAAGTTTACTTTCATATAAGAACATTATCTGACAGAAACATAATTTTAATGTCAAGAGGATCAGATTAAGTTAAAATATCCAACAGTAGGGACTGACCCGACAGTAGAACCCTGTGTTTAGTATTTTCGGAACAGAATAGTATTTTTGGGGCAGTATAGTTTTTTTGTAGTAGAATAGTTGTTCCCGTGTGGTATGGTTTTCCTGAGTGGTATAGTATTTTCGGTGCTGTATAGTTTTATTGATAATCTATTTCGATTATTAATATCGATAATCGATTCGAATATTAATATCGATAATCGAAATCGTTAATCGGTAATTGATTTCGGTAATCTATTAGAAGATGGATATATATTTCAAAGTACAACGTTCTTGTATCAAAATTGCGCCTTGTAACCTGATTTTAAACTTTAGGGTATCCACCAGTGAGGGATTGGGGATAGGTATCTAAAATATGAATATTAGAGTAGGTGTATAATGAAATTCTGCACATATGGTAATCCCCAATTATAGGGGATTGGGAACAGGTATCCAAAATTTAGATCAACCTATATGGGATTTATTATATTTCTAATATTCTAACTATAAAATTGCGCCTGTTATTGAGATTTTTATTTATAGGCTCCCAAATTCTGGGAGAGTGGGGATGGGTATCTAAAATTTGAATATAACAGTGGGTGTTTAATGTAATTCACAACGTTTGTACCAAAACACAACGTTCTTTTTCCAAAATAGACCCTGTTATACAAATATAAGTTTTGGTATCCAATTGTAGGGCAGTAGCGGCTGGCATCCAAAATGTGAAGAAACAGTTTATGCATAATGTGATTGTGAATATGTGTGCCAAAACAGAAATTTCTATCTTTAAAATTGCGCCTCTTATTTGTATTGTTTGCTAAGGTAGAAATCCTCAATTGCGGGGGAGTGGGGGTAGGTATCCAAAATTTAAAATAAACTTGATCTGCTTAGGCCATACACCACGCTAGGTGTTTATACAGACGGACAGACAGACAGACAGACAGACAGACAGACGGACGGACAGACAGTCTAAAACATACAGGGCATATCAACTTAAGGAAAGATAGGTACATTCCCACTCAAGATATTAGAGAAGAACACAGGTGT
Source organism: Sphaerogastrella javana (assembly GCA_037040025.1). Taxonomy (NCBI): domain Eukaryota; kingdom Metazoa; phylum Arthropoda; class Insecta; order Diptera; family Drosophilidae; genus Sphaerogastrella; species Sphaerogastrella javana. The sequence goes on along the minus strand of JBANCZ010001124.1, from coordinate 12,761 downwards.
ATAAATAAAAGTAAAAATTGTACTATAAGGAACTTTCTAAAAGTATATAATGGATTTGAACTAATATATTGACGTATCTCAAGGAACGTAGGATCTTACAAATTCTATTATTTCGAAATAAAGCATAAATTTATGGTATCTATATTTGAATAATTCTCGAATTTTTCTTGAATCGAAAATAAAGAATTACGAAATGTAAATAAAATAAAAAGCAGCAATTATGATTTATAATTAAAATGGGAGCAATACGATTAGCATATTCGGTGGCTTAGCATATTTTGTATTTTGGAGCTTATTCTTGGTGTTAACTTTAGGGGCTTAGCATTAATTATAACCTGCTCCAGCAGCCAAATACGCTCATATGAGCACCGGGAGCACGCATCTTCATTAAAAACATGCACGCTGCAAATTAATGAGCCTTAAACGTGGCTAAAACTCGACAAGGCAGCACAAGGGTGGCAGGCGGATCAGAATTTTGTCCATCCCCTGTTCACATGCAGCTGACAGCCCTCTTCCGCTCCGGAAAAACCAACACATTGGCAATAAAAGACGAGCCGACACGTGAGACAAATGCATATGAGACCTTTAATGACACCGACAGAGAACGAGGAGCAGTATCTATCAACGTGACAAACAAACAGACAGAGAAACAGACAGACCTATAGTCTCCAGAACAGACATATATTTTATCAGTCAGTCAGTCGGTTATACTGTTTGTGGGAGTAACAGTTCGTCAGTTTAAGGTTTAAGTTTCCTTCAATCGGTGAGTTTGCGTATCACACGATGCGTACAAATTGAATTTATTTACTGTGAAATATCTGCACTTGCCGGCAAAAGTTTTAATAGCTTCGCTGCTTCATGCACTGCCAATTAAAGTTGAACCAACAGAATGAGGGAAAGGGTCAAAAAGTTTGCAAGTGCTAATTTGCTCAGTTTATAAGCTAAGAAGCAACGAATGCCGATAAAAATGCCAAGGGGGGTTTCTTATAGCAACTCTGTCTGCAGTTTGTTTATGTTTATAATTTAAGATACAATAATCCAATTTTAATTGCCAAACAAGCTTATTTGCAAACCAAAAGTTGTCTCTTCAGAGCTGACAAAACCTATTTAAATTTCAAGATGAACTTACTCGTTTTGCAGATTTGGTTTCCCTTTTTTCGAATATCTCGACAAAATCCAACTTTTAGAGCTTCCTTTTTGACGCAGTTTCAAAAACTTCAGCAACATATATTGAGGTTGTCCATTTTCGCCTTTATTTTCCATTTCAACTGGAGTTGGTATAACTAAGTCTATACAAATCGGAATTCTTTTAAATTTTGGATTCGTTTTATTATTTCCACGCAAATCGCAATCATTAATACATTGCGATTTTCATTACAGTGAGATAGTAATATAGATATCTGCAATTAAACTATAAATTTAAAAAAAAACAAGAACAATATGAATCTAATACAATACAATATAAGTATAGAATATCTTACTATCGAGATATGAAACCTTATCTGAGGGAAAATTACTCACAAGATCCTTACTGTACTTACTGAATGAGGTTTTTACCTTTTAATTTTAGCTTCAATAAATCGTTGATTTTTGTAGGCTTAAACTGTCAAACTCGACTTATCTTTATTGCCTTTAAGATTCTGTAATGTCCTCGTATATTATATTTGTTCCAGGAATTTATGTAAAATATTAATAAGCAAGATAGCTTTTATAAGTACCTTTTCGTAATCCTGTTGTTGCAGTATTAAGCAAATTGCTATAACAACACATGCTCGGGCCCTTAAAGAGGACACCCAGATCGCAGGATTTCAACGCCTTCATTTCCGTTTTCGATTATGCCTCTTCCCTAGCAATTTCATTTCGTGCCACTGATTGGCTTTCCTGTCGTTGAGTATACGGAAGGATATGTACGTCTACCAGGCGGGTGCTGACGAGTAACAGGTGTGTATGTGTGCCCATAGTAATAAACGACAAGGGCATAATGCCAGGGAGATGATAAGGCACAGTATTCTGGAAAAAACAAGGCGAATATGTGTGCCGAAAGGAAAAGTTTTCCAACATCAAATATCTATGTGAAGATTCACATTCTTCCTCATGCCGATTCCGCAGCCTCTCCATGTGTCGATTGCCTTTTAATTATACGAAAGCTGATTATGCAAATGGGCGACTTGAATGCGTAAACATGTGAAATATGATATCGATTGGGCTGGCTCCCTATTAACTAGTTCCCCTAACTAAGGCGTACCACCAAAAAAAGAAAAAAAAAAAACACGTTTATATTCACATTCTCGTTTGTGTAATTTTAGTGTAAGGCATCTACATTTCTCTACTATGCTTGGTGAAGTGAATACTTGAAATGCCCCTACCGAAAGCGACACTCTTCATATGAAATTTTAATGCTGGGAACTTGAAATGCGCCAATGGCGCTTTTCTTCAAACAATTTTCATCCAGAGGTATGAAGTGTGTCTTCCTCTAAGGCCACCCGGTTAAGCGAGATGTTCTTGAACTATTTATGTATTTACCAAGTGTAAATTACTAATGAAGTTAAATTAATTTATTTAAAATTGCATGATTATTACTATTTAAAATATATTATATTACTTTCAACTAATTGAACGCATGACATCAAAGGACCATTAAAATTACCAATACTAAAGAATTAATATCAATAACGATAATTCAGGTTGTATCTTTTAGCTTGCTGTGTTCTTTAAAGCATATTTCCTTTTAAATCTAAGCTAAACATTTTCGCATGTCATAATAGATTTATTTTATCTCTTTGAAATTGTGATAAATTATAATTGTGATAATTAATACTTATAAAATTGTTTTGAAATTGATTTGAATACCCTGTCTTTAAAAACATTAAAGATAAGTACATGTTTTAGAAAACCGCTCATAGATCTCTAACGCAGCATTACATTTTATCACTGTTTTTCTTTCCCTAAAGATCAAGCAGGACTTTTAGTTCGTAGCTAGCCTATATATAGAAGCAAATTCTTACATAGATCTAACATTGACAAAGAACATTGAAAAAATACTGAGCACAGTGTCCGTACTGTGTGCACCGTCCCTACTATTCGATAGAGCATTGATTGTAACTAAAATTACAATGTTATACGGTCAGACAATCAAAGGATTGTAGGAGATTACAATTACTATATATATCCAGTTCCAGATCCTACACCAATGACAGATCTTACCAATAATAGTCAAAGGCGCAATCCGTTAAGAGCAAACTTATCCAATTTTACATGTTCCCTTTTAAAGTTTGCATTGAATCAACCAAATTATAGTTAAATAGCGATCTACCACTAAAGAGCATTGTGTGTATACTATATGTTGGGCATTTATTAAACCACCCTCGCATGTGTGCATGTGCGTGACAGCTGGACAAGAGACAGGCGAGGAGAAGAAAAGGCATTTGGCAGGCATAGATGCTACGGCAGTGTCACACTGGTTGGATGTGGATGTGGATGTGGATGTGGATGTGAATGTGTCAGTGCCGTTGCCGTCCGATTACATTGCGAGCGTGTATGCGCCTCGTGATTTATGTTTATTTAATAATTCAGACTTTTATCACACACAACAGCCAAACACAGACACAGACGTATGGACAGACAGACAGACAGAGAGACAGACAGAAGGACATGCGTAGAAGCAAAACAACAGATATAGGGACAGTCAAACAGGCGTACAGGGAGAAGGACTGTTGGCACCACCACAGGGCAGTTGGAAGTGGTAGATTGTGTGCTTACAGTGGGTGAGCATGGAATACGTTTCAGCTCGAATACACACAGCTTGACGCCTCTAGCCACGCCCACCAACGAGCACGCAGAACAGAAGCAGAAATGAATATAGCTTACAGACATTTAAATGCAAATTAGGTGGCCAAGCAGTCAGTGCAGCCGGACAAGTCGAAACCAAAGACGAAGCCAAGAACCAACTACCAAGCACCAAGATACGAAGAAGACTAGGAACTCTAAAAACAAGACAAACTTTTCCTTTGCACTCTGTCCAAACATTCCTCTGGCAATAACATTCAGATGAGGCCAATTCACAAACATGAAACATCCACATTCAAAAGTAGATTATAATCTATTGTTGGCCTTATGGCGCATAAGTTCATCTTGTGGCAACGACCGTCGCCTAATTATGTACTACCCTACTACTGTTCGGGTATCTACGAGGCGCATATTTGGCACATGCTACTGATTTATGCAAGGTCGTTTGAATAATTAATTCAATTTGAACTTGTACCTAAGACATGTGCATATAGCTAATCAACAGACGATTAGTCATCATGGAAAGGGGGGGGGGGAGCGGGAATAAGATAAGATATTGATAAACTGACAGTATAACACCTTACAGTTTCAACTTCAACTGTAAAAGCCAGATTGTATAGTATTTTACAGCGTTCAGCGATCTATGGTACTTGGCTGAACTCATGATCCTGATCCCGAAGAGAATCTAACTTAAATCATATTAGTTCCTTACACTTGTACAAACTCATGGCGTGTACCCCGACTAATTCATAGACACACTCATAAACATGGCTCTCAATGTGTGTGTATAAAGTTGGCTAATGATATGCGCGCTTTATTTAACCACAACGCTCGAGGCACGTGGGTTGAAGTGTCAGGAGGTTAGTGTAGGGGATGAGCCTACTCCTACATATTTACATAATGCTAGTAACGCGTAATTGCGAATGAACAAGAATCAAACTTTTCTATTTGAAATTAAAGTAGATAAATAATTAATGTAGCTGTTTAAGAGTTGACTACAAAGTATTCCGATCGATATATAAATGGAAATTCCGACCAAAAACTTCGTCAAATGGCAAAGTAAAAAAAAACGCATTTGAATCCATAAAATATTCAAAAAGCCTATTATTTAAATCAATCTAAATGTAAATCGCTTTTTTGCTTTTAAATTTTTAAACTCTGTCATTTTATTCTAGTTGGCAAATCAGCCTTTCATGCAATGTTTGCCAAGATTGCGAAAACACTTTAGTTGAAAATCTAAAAGTAATAACATTATAGCACCCCATGGAATCTGCTGCCTTCCTCTATGACCAAACTGTTGCAAGGCACTCGTTTAGCAAAAAAAAAAAAAATCTCCATTAAGGTGTAAGATGCCTGGACTCTGCCAAAAAAAACTTGACGCTTGACTCAATTACCAGAAGGACGTGTCGCAGTAGCAGATTCCTCACCCTCTTCTTTTCAGCAAGGAATAGGAACAGTGACTGCGACAGAGAACCACCGTGGAATACAGAGAGCGAGAAAGAGAGTCCAAACTTTAATCAACTGTCAATAATTGATGATAATCACAGCGTAGCGTAATATTGCTTATCAGCAGATACTACAACACGCAGTGACAACAGCAGCAACACCAATACCAACATCGACAGCAACACCAACAGCAACAACAACCAAACGAGTGATTAACTTAATAAACGACGGCAATCGGATAAACAGGACAGAGGCAATACAAACCCTGCTGGGGAGATGGGAACAGGGGGAGAGTCGCTATTGGCGCAGGAGGGCAAAACGCAGAGTGGAATCGGCAAGCAAACAAACCAATCGACAAGTTAAATAGAAACCAAAACAAATGTAACACTACGGTACACTCGGCTATTCGCTACCCTGTTTGTGCAGTATATTTTGGTAATAACCAGAGAATGAAACCGAATTAAAAATATCCAACAGAAGGGACACTCGGTTTACTACTTTTAGTACAAAATAGTATTTTTGAAGCAATATAGTATTTTTAGGACAGTTCAGTATTTCCGGTGTAGAATAGTTTTTTGGTACAGTGTAGCATTTACAATGCTGTAGAGTACAATCGGTAATCGATGTCTATAATTAAAATCGATAATCGATATCGTTAATCGATGTAAAATGTAATTTTGGGTATATGATCCCAAGCACAGCATTGTAGCTTCAAAATTGCGCTTTGTAGATCAATTTTAAACTTCAGGGTATCCACCAGTGCGGGAATATAAATTGGTATCTTAAATTAGAATATGAGGGTAGGTGTGTCATGAAATTGAGCACATGTGTGCCAAAGCACAGTATTTTAGTCACAAAAAAACACGGGATACTGCAATTTTAAGATTTGGTAGCGGAGTGGGGCTAGGTATCTGAAATGGGAAATGGTCAAAAGATGCATAATGTCAATGAGCATATAAGTGATAAAGCAGAACTTTCTATCATTAAAATTGCTCCTGTTATTCCTATTTTTAGTCCTTGGGGATCCACCTTGGGGATCCATCAATCGATGGAGGATGCAAATGTGCACCTATGTTCCAAAGCAGAACGTTCAAATTTGCGCCCGTTATGGCATTATGGAGGTATTGAACATTTGAAACAAACTTGAGGCAGATCAAGCTAGGAAAATCAATGTTTGTGCCAAATATGAATACTGTATCTCTTATAGTTCCTATAATCTAGGTGTTCATGCTCTAAACGTAGATGTAAAGAACAAAATACTAACGTTGTGGTTGTATTTAGTTTCAACTGATTAGAATTTTAGAAAGTATCGCATTAAGTAAAAGCATTAAAGTAAAGATAATAAACGTAAAATGAGCACAGTTCCGAGCAGAGTAATCATCGTTATAATAAATGCAGATCCTACAACGAGTAACAAGTGAAAGCCCAGTAGATGAAGCCGAGCCTCAGCCACAGCCTGAGACTGCGACAGGAATGCAGAGTCAGCCCTTTTTACAGGTTTGCATGTAGATGATGATAATGATAAGCACTAAACCACAGGCATGTAATTTGCTTGTAGGGCAGCATTAAATTTAACAGCCATACACAAACACGCACACACACACACACATATGAAGGAACACGCATACATTTCGTATGCAAAAGTTTTTCCCAGGCAAATTCAATTTTCCGGCTCGCTCTATGAGTTTCTGTTTTCTCTCTTAGCCTTTTGTTTTAGTTCATGACATTGACACAATGGCCAGCAGTATGTGTGTGTTCCTCTCCATGTGTGTTTAGGTGTGTTTGAGTGTGTGTGAGAGGAGGGGAAGAGGGGGGCAGCACTTGATTGCTCAGCGAGCTGTTAAGCAGCTGACATGACCCCGCAACCTGACCCAATGCTCCTTGAACTTCACTTGCAACAGGTGGCAAGTTATGGCAATATCTCTGTCTTCTACTTGGCATTTTGGTCTTTTTTGTCCATTTGTCGTTTTCTCTTCTGTTCCGTTTCGTCTTTTTGTCCATTTGCAGCTGTCACTTGACAAAATGTCTATTGGAATTTGTCTTATTTGCAGCGCATTCAATTTGTGCACAATTTTCCATTTGCCATTTACCAGTTTTCATTTTCCAATTTTCAATTTTGCCTGACTGAAAACTAAAGACAGCTAAAATAAATTTTGTTACATCTTGAGCGCTGCCGGCTTTAACGGAATGTATAAATAACTTGTTGTTTATGCAAAAAAAAGCATTAAAATTAATGATTTTTAAACATTCTTCTTTATCATCACGTCAAACCATCAGGCAAGTAGATATCAACCTCTAACTTATATATTCAAACTAGTCACTACTCAATTGATTGCATTCAACTGCCTTCCAATTATTGAACACATTAAAACTCAATCGACTTATATCGAACATTAATCGTTAAAAAAATAAAAAATTCAAAATCGAAAGAATAGTTATGCATAAGTTAGGATAAAACTATTCTCGTAAACGAATGAGCAAACCATCGATATTAAATATTATTCAATGTATATATAAGTACAAGATTACAAGCAATGTTTCCGAAATTCCAAGGTGCCATACACACATTTTTATTTAATTTAATTTTAACAAATATTCTAAATCAAATTTATTGAGACGTAGCTCAACTATTTACATATTCTAATATTTGAGAATGCTCTCTATGTTCTATGGTAGTAATTTAATTTTTTTTATTAGTTTAACTATTGTAGTTTCAAATTATGTAATTATAATAAATTATATCCATATATGTTCAAGACCAATTATTAACTTAGATAGCTGAAGAAATAGAATTGATTAATAGTTAGGCCAACATTTGTACTAGATATTGTTTAAAATATCGATAACAACGAATATTTCGATTTTCATTATGTCGTCTTCAACGTTTCACGTTTAAACTTTGCTTTGAAAAGCACCGCAGTAAAGCCGCTCATTTTATTTTCTTATGATTGCAAGATCATATGCCCCAATGCCTTTTTCGCATTTTCGCTTTTTCATAAATACTATTAACCTTCTACCATTTGGTTGTCATCAGAACAGTGGTATTAGAGTTAAATTCCCCTGCCTTAACCTTTCAAATATAGAAATTCAGACCAAAGCCAAGAAAATCCCTTTCGTTCTATGTCACGCCTGCTTACATTCCAGCAAAAAATGTGAAAAAAAAGGAAGAGTTAAGCGAAAGAATGTGGAAAGCAATTCGTATGAAACTTTCAAAGCATTTGTTCATTTGTTGTTTGTTTTATATATATTTATTTTACTTTTTGTAGCATGTTATTTGTTTGGTTTGGTTTGGTTTTGTTGATGCGGCTTTTCACAAAAAAATTTCCAATGCTTCAACGCCTTCAGCGGTAAAAACAATAAAACCCGAAGAGAACCGGAGTCTGAGTCCTGCCTCATTTGCATAACATATTCGGTTGGGTTAGGTTTGGTTAGGATTTAGTTCAGTTTTTACGAAATTATACTAAGGTATGGTCTTTAAAGAGCTGGAAATCTCTTTCTATGTTTTGGCTGATTGTGAGCTTTTATGCTTCTGTGCGTGTGTGTGTGTGTGTGTGTGTAGGTGGGTGTGGGTGTGGTTGTGGTTGTGGTATTCTTTTATGCCTAATGCATAAAACTATTTATGAAATGCCATACACTTATGCTTATAATACTCGCAGCCCCTCTTGGACTCGACTTTTTATAGCTGATAGATGGCCAGATGGCTTCCCATAAGTCGCACAGGACTTACTTTTACGAGCATAGCCATGTCCAAAAAGTTCAGCCAAAACGCCTCATAAAAGTTAAAGTGGTTTTATTCACCACGCCAAAACAAAAAAAAAAACCAAAAAAATCCTAAAAACAGAAGTGAACCAAAAATCTGAACAGCACCCAAGACATTCAAAATTAATCAATGGACGCTGGAAATAAATCACATTTCCGGCCATTGCTCAGCTAACGATGCTCAGCCTATCGCCTATCGTATATCGGCTAATAGAATTCCGACCTACGGCCCTATGTACTTGGAAAATGCAAATTGAAAAGGGAAAATAATAAAATAATAGGCAATGTGCGAGAATTGATCAGAAATGCAGGGCAAGAACAAAAATACTAAATTAAGGTTTCGCTTTTAATATTTGAAATATTATTGAGTGATTAATTATTATTAATAATATTATGAATTTTTGACAATACTTTATTTAATTAATTTGTTAAAAAAAAAACATATCCCTTGTCATCCTATCACTTCTCTTCAGTGAACTGCTATTGGTTATATTCTACTATGGATTATGTTCACCTTTTAAAATATTATTTTTTATGTATTCAACACGAATAAAAAATCACAACTCTTTTTGTATACATTAGAATAACAAAAACAAAATAAAACATATTACAAATCTTACTTAATTTTTAGATCCAATGTTTGAAGAACGCAATAGAGTCTTTGAATCCAATTTGATATTCCACTTAGTTATGTTCTTTTCCGATGATCATTATAGAAAATGCACTTAACAAAATTAAATAAATATATAATAATAATCATCTTTAACCTTTCTCTCAGCATACATATATAAACCATCAGACTTGTGCTTATTCTGATAAAGTATATATATCAAATACACATACGAAAACCATGAAGGCATACAAACATAACCTAGCTAACCTTCATACAACAATAACAATATAGTAATGTGACCAGGTTGCACAAAGATTGAAATACCTACCAATTACTAATTATTTATTTGAGTAAATGCACTAAGACTATTCATATTAAATACAATGAGCTGACAAATTAAAATACTTGTAAATTATGCTTACTGTGTCACAAGTCAAGAACTAAGACTAAGCCAGACAAGCAGAAAAATGTGTATAATCAGCAATTTGGTTTTCAAATTTGCCTAAACGTTGTTGTCAGAGCTCACAAGTTTGTTTATTCTATGAGTATGCGCTCATAAAGTACTCCAAAATATTGTATGCAATATACTCACCAGAAAATAAAACCCCAACTGGCAAGTGCCAGGAAACGGAAGTTGAGGCTAAGACACAGATACAGAGAGTCTCTGATGAAGGGAAAGAAGGCGACGGCTTAGGTATTTTAATATTTAATATGGGCCAACGCTTGTAAATTTAGATTCCAGTACCGGATACCAGAACACACACGGGGGCCGTCACATCGAGTATATATATATCTATATATACATATATTTTTATTATTACTTTATTATATGGGAATCTATTTATGGCATTTAATTTTTATTTTTATGTACTTTGATTTCCATTACAGACAGATTGTTAAGGTATTTGCTTTATTACACGTTTATTCGTTCATTCGTTCGTTTCTGCGTACTTTTGACGTTACAATAAATGTACAAATATCATAATCATAAAATATGAGCCGGCGCGCCACAGAATCGTTTCGTATAATTTCATTTCATTGGATTTGATTTCGCCTTTGGTTTTTGGATTTGGTTTCGGTTCTCGTTTTTCGTTTTTATTCGCTCTGCAGTACAATTTGCACGTGTGCTTCGTTATAATTTCACAAATTTACTCACAGATTGTCAGGTAAAAAACATAAAAACAAGATGCCCAGACGCCGACATATGCAGAACCTTCACTCAATACCCTGTACTTTCCGAAAGGTTTAGAATCAAGTGATACAACAGTATACACTGTGTATACAAAACAGAATACAAAGATATGCCGAAATAGATGTGGTAAGTGCATGGGTTTAATGGGTATCTGTCAGTCGAGTCGGTGATTGTACTTGGAACCTTGGATAGCTTTTCAGGAATTTTTATTTGCTGTTTAATGCCGCGCATCGCGACTTAAATCAAAAATTCTGTAGCGTCGCCTCAATTAAATTGCCTGAAAAATTGATGTGCTCCGGCTGAGGCCGTCTCATCCGGAGTTCCCCAGTTACAGGTCTTAGGGGCTGCCGTCTGTCATTTTGTAATGAATTTAAATTAGCCAAAGCATTCGCTAGCAACTGAATTATTTTCATTAGAGCCCTTGCATTATATGAGCTGCTTCTGCTGTCATTTTGTGGCGCATTCTAATTAATTACAGTTCAGTATCGTCACTTGGTTACGTTAGCATTGAAATATTGTGGTTTTTTCTTTTATTCCCAAATTTCACTATAAAAATTGAAAACTTTGCCCCAAGTAACCGAAATGGTTTTTGTTATCGTATTAGCTAGTTACAGATCTTTAAATTTTCAATATGGTGAAGCATACTTTTCACGGTCCTCCTTAAACATTGATTAAATTCAATTAATTTATATTTACAGAGATTAAGATGCTGAAATTTCTATGAATTTATAGATCATAAGCGAATCTTATCTTATCTAATAAAATTGAGAATCTGCTAAGACGAAGTCACTCAACTTTGTGAATCAACTGTTCGATTTAGTTGTAGTTCTTTAATGATTAATGTTTATTGAGTATGGTGTCATTTGGGATTTTAGGTTGTGGATCGTTCGACACTAGAAAATTGCTTAAATACGCGATATAGTTTTTTAAAGAGTTTAAAACTGTCAAATTTTTAACTTTAAATATATTTATTAAATAAATACAATTGTTAATTCATTAAAAATCCAGAGGAAAAATACAAGCTTTAATGATTTTAAAATAAAATTTTAGTTGCTTTCCATGTTTATTAAATATATGGTTTAAATTTACTTGTATTCAAAAATTGTTGTTTTAATTAAAATAATGAGAATGTGTTATATTTGAGTTATATTTATTAAAGATGTTTTTTTTGTTTTGTTTTATTATTAAAATTGTTTATTAAATATTTTATAGCATTATATATATTTGATTTCACATTCCAAGATTTTTTCCTTTTGTTTGATATTATTATTTTCAGCCCAATAAAAGACTCTTTTATGTTTTTTAAAAACAGTGTCCAAAAATACCAAACAAAGTATATTTTTATTAATTTTTCTTTTATTTGTTTTTCTCAAAATTGTTAATGATTTTCCGAATGGTATTTGATAAAAGTTCAAAATATGAAATATATTTTATCTTGTTAGATTTAATCTTTATGCTTCAAAATTAGTTGTCATTCGTTGAAAAGTAGTTGTAATTTTTTAAAATTGTTCGATTTCACACATTTTAAAAATTAATTTTGCCGCTAAGATGACCGCACGCCCTGAGGTGCGATTGGTAAATGAAAACTCCGCCGATTCGCAGGACAACTATCGATGCATAGTTTTAGTTCCACTTCTGTTCTTAGTGTAGCTACAACAAAAATAAAAACCACAACAGTTCACAATGCTGAGGCAGCGAAACGCACTTTGAATATTGGCGTGGAACGTGAAGCAACTAAGTGTGTAAAAAGGACGAACGACTAACGACTAACGACTAAGGACGAAGGACGAAGGACGTGCGTTGACGCCGCGTCTTGGAGCGAAAAGCGATACCGCGCGCAACGTGCAACAGCCGCCAACTGAACTGATAGGATAATATCTGCCAAGAGCAGCAGCAGCAGCACCCACACTAACACAGACACACACACACACACACACACACACACACCCACACACCCCCACACCC
>JBANCZ010001123.1:0-24542 GCA_037040025.1 Sphaerogastrella javana | reverse complement strand
ATGTATAGCTAACTGCTAAGAACTTTGTATACCTCTTCGGTGAATATTGTTTTTGGGGCTAATCCTTTGTCAGTGCGACAATAAAGTCTCAATATGCCATCGTCGAGACATTCTTCGAAATACAACTGAGGCGCTATATTAACCCCTTTTTGGGCCTTCATCAAAAGTTTTACGGACTTTAACTGAAGCGGCTAGCAAATTGAACTAAGTAAAGGGTCAAAATGTCCTTCGCTTTATTTCCTCTTTCTTGACACTTAATTTTTGTTCTCACAGGAATATTGATTGCATGCAGTGTAATTTGATTGCTTTATGATAAATGTACAGAATTTAATAACAAAAATATTTTATGCTCTACCTTACATATGTTTATAATATCTATTATTTATATCATATTAATTATTTATCAAATGATGTGGCTACAAACTGCAACATATTTATAGAAAATTTTAATTCTGTGCTTAGGATTAGACTTAAATTCGACTATTGAACTCGTTCGGTTGGCCGGATGATTACATAATAAATATTCATTATATGTAAATGTATACAAATATTGAATAACGAAATATAAAGTCCCTCTGCCTGACAGCGGAAAGTGATAAAAATGTAGAACAGCACGTATACGCAATCAATATTAAATGGGCACCGCAGACATTGGTGCAACAATTTCAATTTATTCGCATTAGTGTTATTGTTATTATTATAATGGATATCGCAACACTTCCTGCTATTATGCCTGGTGCCTGTCAGGCGCTGATAGAATAATAGACTGAAGCGAACTGTGAAGGCCAGATTAACAGTAATTACCATTGGAAGGCACTGCCAACCCTTGGCATGCCCAATCATTCAACACTTGTCGGTCACAAAGCTTCATATTGGCTTTATTTATATATGTTCTGACCAGGAGGTATGTATACTAAATCGTTCATATTATTGTTGATATTTGATATAAAGATTTGAACTTAAAAGATGACATCAAGGCGTAAAAAATACTATAATTCATATATTAATTTTTTATTTTTGTGCCATATCTAATGCTTACTAAAAGATTGTGACACAGACTTCAAAAATAAATGAATAAATTTACTTACAGTAAGAGAAATCAATGCTTTGGATCTCAAATCGACTACGTATTTTTGAAATGGTATTACTGCGGATCAATAAACCATATCACGCATTGACCACCAAAATTGACTAATATGTTCTCCAATTCTGGACACAGTCATTGAGCACCGTCTACTATAAATAAGATTTGTGTATGGTGCGTTGAAAATATTATGAGCACATTGTATCCTTGTAACAGAGAAAGGAACGGCAGTAGGCTAACTAATGACGTTTACGACAAGTTGCCACCGCTGGCATGACAACGCAAACTAAGACGGCTATAGTGAGAGTCGGTGGACTATAGTCAGTCATAGGGCCACAACTGTTTTCTATTGAATGGTAAATGCAGCTAATGTTCTTGGAAAAGCATGCCCTTTATTCAATTAATTTTCAATATAACATTTAATATATTAAATATATTATTTTTGTTATTTGGCCAGCAAGCACAGATGTTTCAGCGCTTACGTGTATATTTAAAGTATTGTGTCAAACTATTTTAACTCACAATGCTCAGAATTTCATACACCTACTCTCATATACAAATTTTAAATACCTATACTCAATCTCCCACTCGTGGATACCTTGAATTTTGAAATTGGGGTTAAAGCTACGCTGTCCTTTGGAACATAAACCCAAATTTACATTACAGATCCATTTTTTTTTTATAGATTTCCGATTAACGACATCATCGATGTTAATTATAGAAATCGATTATCGATAATACTGTAAAACAACAAAAATACTAGGCTGAACCAAACAACTATACTATACTATACTGGAAATACCAAACTGCCCCAAAAATACTATTACTATATTATCCTTCGAAAATACTAAACACAGGTACCCTACCGTCGGGCCCTACTGTTGGATATTTTGTTCGGCAATATTTTATGATATTTAGTAAAGAGACATTTATTACCAGATATTCAAATATTAACATGATCATGAGTTATCGTCTTGATATAAAATCTCATCTATCAGCAAGATGCAATACTAACACCCAAATAACGTTGAGTGTGCAGCCACCATTATCTGCACCGATTCCTTGAACAAGTAATTGTATATATTGTCAAATTGAGCTCACACCAGTAAACAGCTTTACAGTTTGCACATAAATATCGGTCTGCACTACTACAAATTATCGTGCTCGTGAGGTATATGTTGCGACTAGTTTCATTCTAAATGAATGCGTAGGTCCCTGCGTGTGGGTGTTCGTGCGAGTAATACACGGAGTCTGTGTCTGTGTGTGCGTGTTCGTGTGTGTGGGAGTGCGTGTTTTCACCGTTTTGCGGTTGAAATCCACATAAAAGGTGTGAAAAGCAGCAGCACTCGGAATGCGGCTCTTTTGATTGGGGATGCTGTTACTTTTTTGGCACGGATTTCATTTGTCTTCTCCACCATCACCATTTACCATGGTATCGGCTCGAAAGTTGTTTTAGAAATTGAAAGTTGACGTGTGTCGTAAATGCAGCTGGGACTGAAAATGTGCGATAAGCGTGGAGAACAGACGGCTTCATGAGAGTCAAGAGGGCATTCAGAATTCTGAATGACGAATGTCAGAGTTTTGTGGACCTGAACGATCAGTAAAGAAGTGGAGTAAAATACATCTACTCATGTGGCATTAGTCTAGTATAAGCACCGATTTAAGAAAATCAATAATTGTATTCAATATAATCTTATCATAATTTACTTCGTACAAACATACTCTTTGTGAGGTGCTTATATAAAACGAAAAACTATAAAATATATTTCACGAAATAAATAGAATGTAATCAATTTTATGTCTTCGATTAAATAAATAAATCAATAGTTCTATAAAGAAGAAAAGTTTATAAATCTGCTAGATATCGAAATATAGTTGTCATCGATTATTCACAGAATTACACTGCTGCTTTCATTGTTTAAAGGTAGGTGGTTGCATTATTCGCTATTTGTAGTGTGCTACTAGCAGTTACAGAACGTTTTGTTTTTATTGCCCCATAAATTGTTCATACGCCATGTCGCACACACGCGAGGCAGTTTCATACTATATACTCCGACAGTCATAGATACGTTACACTCTCTTTCTTTGCCGATTTTTTTTTTCGTGAAATACGGAAGTGCATAAATTCACCGTTGAAATATTTGTGAGCCGTGAAAAAGGCAGTAAAAACGGAAAGTAGTTTACTGAATGGAAAACGCAAGGCAATGCTAGGAACACTTAAGGGATACCAATGTCAGTTTTCTGTCTGTTGCATATGGGAGCACTGTGAACAGAAAATTACATGGAATTGCCATAACATGCAAATTGCTACCTCAACTACTCCTACTCACCTCTACGTATGGTACTGCAAATGCCGCCTGCGGCAAGTTCAATTTGGCAGTCACACCTACGACGGTCATGTACCATTTGTCCAATTTTGATGGTGCACTCTCTACGGGATTCTCTGTTCTGCTTGATTTCAATATTCCAAATTTAAGCTGTCTGTGTTCTTTGCTGAAAAATTAAATATTTGAAAATATGTATGATCAGGGATTAAGCAGAAGCTTTAAGCTCCGTTGCCCTGTTACCCTCTCGTCTCAAGAGCTTGTCTTGCCGTGAACTATCTTTTTTAAAATGTATATATATGTTCCAACGACTGCTACCGCTGCTTCGGCTGTCACTTTTGTAGGTCAAGCACTGCCGTAGCAGTTACTGTTGTTAGTTGGTGTTGCAGTCGACCTCGTCACACTGCCATGCTTCTCATTTCTCATGCCACTTGCATTTAGCTCTCATCTGCAGCAGCGAAAGCATCATCCTCATTGTGCACATCATTATCATCATCATCAGCTGGAGCATTGTGTCATAGTCATGATTCTGTTCCGTGCCAAAAGTGTCACTGAAGTTTCACGTTAGTCATTCTCACTACCACTCCGTCGCAGCTATTTGCGTTTTTCTCGTCTGAAGGTCGTTGATGGTCCACCTGCCGTCAAGTGGCTCACATCAGTCGGTCACTAATGTACCATCAATAATACTATTGCTGCAAAAGTACTTTTCGGCCTTCAAGCTATTTTTACATATTTATAGTAGATTTTCTATAATTCGAGTAAGGGGAATGTGTTGGTTTTTATTTTCTGATTTCATGCAGCCTTTTTTAATGCATCTAAATGCAAATGTCAATTTCAGCAAAGAACCTTGAGAGCACACTATGATGCTTTGGGAAAAGCTACACTAACACCATTATTACTTTTTTATTATTCTGACGTATTTCATGGAAAGACAACATCAAGCAAAACAGAATATTGTGAGATCGTACTGATGTAAGTGACGACACACCTTTCTTAAACTTTGCACAGTTGAACTAAAATTAAAACAATGGAATAGAATATATATTAACATCTTCTCAATTGCAGCTGCTTAAGGTCCTTG
The DNA here is from genome assembly GCA_037040025.1 of Sphaerogastrella javana. Classification (NCBI taxonomy): domain Eukaryota; kingdom Metazoa; phylum Arthropoda; class Insecta; order Diptera; family Drosophilidae; genus Sphaerogastrella; species Sphaerogastrella javana. The sequence goes on along the minus strand of JBANCZ010001123.1, from coordinate 20,053 downwards.
CTGATACAAAAACAAAACAAACTTTGAAAATGAAATTCAACTAGTTTGCATTTATCAAGTTTTTTATTTGTATAATTCAATTAAAATTTAGTTGGGACATTTTAGTTATTTTGTTGATGTTTTATTTTTGGATGTATACGCTTTTTGAATATTTCATTTAGGTTTTTGTCAATTATTCATATATATTTTTTTTTCCTTATTCCTATTTATTCTTGAGTTTAATGTAGTTTCTATGCATTTTTAGTAAAATTTTATTTTGATCTCTAATATAATTTCAATGCTCGCCATTATTAATTTAGTATTTTAGTAGTAATTAATTTGAATTAAAACATTTCATCTTTTTTTGTAGTTTGTGTAACAATTTTCTAAGCTGCGATTTTGCCAGCTTTTAATTTAGATTTTTTGTTTAATACTCGTACGTATGTATGTATATATGTGTATTTTTTTATTATGTTTTTATCTTTTGATAATATATATTTAAGTAGACAAATTTGTAATACGCTTGGTAGAAAATCAAAAATTGTGCCACCAGATTAGTTTAGAGTTCTTCTGCTTATCATTTGAAAAATTGTTTGTTGACGTTTCGTAGCTGTTGTCGCTTGAGTACCCCTAATGCGCCTCGCGGGCATATTAATATTTTAAATTTAAGAGTCCGAGTATTAGTTTATAATAATTTTCTCATTTGAATTCCAGTTTTAATACATATTTAATTCTTTCTTTTTATTATTCTTTGTTTTCTGTTTCTGTTTTCTTTTGTAGGTACAACAATACACTGCATTTGTTTAAGGTTTTTAGTTTTTTTTTAGTTTTGGTTTTCCTTTTGGTTTTGTTTTTGGTTTTGGCTTTGGCCATGACAAACCGTTAAGGTTTCAAAAAATGTTTCAGCATTTCTCTTGGGTTTGTCTTAATTGTTTGCCCTACAATAACTTTGGAACATTGTGCCTTTTGTAACATTATTTGCAAATTGCAATTTAACACTTTTTTTGCATTAGTCGTAGTATATTCATTTGTTATTTGTTTAGTGTTAGTTTAGTTATCTTTGCTACTTTTGTAATCAAGTAAAGTAAAATGGTCAAAATTTTAATTAAACTTAAAAGTTATATCAAAACTGAATCAATTGTTAAAGAGCATTTTTTTTTTTATTAAATTTGATGTTTTTTGTTTTGCTTGTAGGTTTACTTTAAATTAATGTTAAATAGTTAGATGAAAAATCTCTATAAGCAAGTATTTCAATTTAGGATTGATTAAGTTTCTGTTGAATTTAAAGCTTCAATTTAGGCTATTCATTGGCTCGGGTTAGGCTTACTTATCCACTTCCAACGTACCTATGCGTAACTTAGTAAATCATCATTCAAGTTATACAACAAAATTTTGCTCACTATACCATTTCCTAATTATAAAATCATAATCACCATGCAGAAGCTGCTGTTGTATTGTACTTCCTGAATTAATTGATTTCTTACAGCATAATTTCAAATGAATTGATAAATGATAAATATTATTCTTTCGTCAGCAACTCCGCACAAATAATTTAGTTTAATTAATTAACATATTTACTAAACATATTTCACGAGTGCACGCTGCTTTTTTTCAAAGACTATGCACAGATTCATTCTAGCAATTTTCATATTTCGTTTTTAACATTTGTTCAACTTTTATTTTTTATTTCTTTTTTACACCTTCTGTTGACTTCCCAAAAAAGCCGACACCTAAAAAATTCAATTTCAAATTTAATTGTATAGCATTGCATGGTTTATTCGGGATTGGTTTCCTTGCGTATTTTATGGCCACGGAACGAAGCTTGGATTTTGGTAGCAGCTTTGTTCAGCTCTGGATCAGTAAGATCAATGTCGAGTTCCTCGGCAACCTTCTTGGTTATCTCTTGAATGTCCTCATCCTCGGGCGCATCCTTATTGACTAGCTTGCGGGCCAAGTGCCCACGGAAAGTAGATTGTATTTTAAGGGCAGCATGGCATAGTTCTGATAGAGAGGAAGAAATAAAAACAGATTCACATTAGTTCCATTTAAGCTCCAATTATATGAACAGTACTCATTGGAATCGCATTTAAATTAACATATAAAGTATATATATATATTTTGTAGGACACACTCGCATTATTTGCAATAACTATTTCAAGATAAACCGATTGACAGCCATGAATAAAATAATTTGCGTATTTGCATTCCCAGCTGGAAAGTAAACCAAAAATGTCGCATGTACTCTTTGGTTCAGATTGCGAATGTAATATCTGCATTGTACACATATGGATTTCCATGAAACAAATATATTAGAAACCCCAACAAAAGCGTACTCCAAACGGTATTTAGAGAGCGCAACGCTGTCAAATTACGCAAGCGACAGCAGCAACGATAATCAGATTTCGTATACGCAACGTTCGCCAAGGGGCACAGGGGTCTCTTGGGAAATCGAAGTGACGGCCTTGAATGTTGATTGCAGCACTAAAAATTTGAATTAACATCAAGCTTCCATTGTAATGCAAATGCTCCTAATGCTCCTATGAAGAGAATTAGCCGCAAATACATTCGAATGTGGTCTATTCACTATGATTCACTGTGTGTCTATAGTATAGCTGTAATTTTATCGGATAGTTTTAATGAGCCTTTTCATTTTGATCTTATTACAAGTCGCTGCAGTCTGTGATAAAAATTACAATATTCTCTTTATTCAATCTTCTCTGATAAATTATTGGTTGTTTGATCAAAATTAAGATGAATTGTAGTCGTATATCGATAGTTAACAATCATTTGATTGATAATGAGTGTATGTGTAGTGCATGTGTAATATATTTACACCGAGATCTTATATCTACGTTTAAATTTTTTTTTATTTGTTCGTTTTATTTTTATTTTGTTGTATAATTTTCTTTGTTAAAGAAATAATAAAATATATGTAATGATTGTAGCTCCGATATGGTATATCAAGTTGTATAACCAGAGTTGCCCTTCAGCTCAGCTCCTTATTTTGTCTGCAATCAAATTTAGTTATGCAAATAGTAGAAAAGTCGCTTTTGAAATATTCCGATTACATTTAAGATGCTGTCACTGCAACTGCGCCGCTGATTTCGCCCAGCGTTGAAAGAAGTGCATAAATTTAATATGGCAAACCATGGAAGTGGCGAGGAGAAAGCAAAGCAATTAGATATATAGCAACGAAAGTGGCTAGACTTGTTGGTCTCCTTTCCCTCTTCATTCTCTTCCCTCTGCTGTTTAGCTGCGTTAATGTGCTAAACAGCTGCACGCATCTAATTGCGCCTGAGCCCAGGACAGGAAGTGATGTCAAATATTACGCATACGCCATGTGTTGAACGTGCCTGGGGCTTGGGTCACGCACCCTGCTACATCGGCTATGCTGCATTTATGTTTATTTATAAATTATTTAAAATAACTACAAGACGTGCAAATAGCTCTTGTTCCTTACTATGACATGTGAAGGCCTCTCGCTTGGCACGACTGAGAGAGAGAGAGAGAGAGAGAGAGAGAAGAGTGGATACGTGTGTGTCCTCCTCATGAAATATGCACGGCTCTATCTTAGTTTATGCGCATAAGTTGATCATACGTAACCACTAATTCAAATGTGTAGGAGTACATGTTATTTAATTTATATGAAAGCATTACTAAGTAGGCATATTTTTATACGCAGCTAACGATATTTTATTTAGATTAGTAGTAGAAAAATTTGCTTCGAAATTCTTTGCATGCATACATTCATGTTCAGATTTCGAACAAAAATGCTGGTAGTTTATCGAGGGTGCTGTTTCGCTTTAGCTAAGAGCTTTGAATTGGTATTTCTGTTGGCTGTTGTTATTTTTGCTGCTGTTGCTGATAGAATGTGACACATGTTCCAGACTCACTCACGTACGGAGCGTGTCCTGCCTCTTGGACATGCCTAAAGCCTGCTAAGACTTCTACAAATCTGTGCATAGACAGCTAGTGATGCTGCTGTGTTTTCCTGTTAGTGCAACCAAATTGAGAATGTGTGGCTGGTTATGGCATGAGTTTCAGCCAGCCACATGAATCTGCTGCCAATTTGATTTTTTGCCAAATGATTTGCATGTTAAACGTTACCAGGTAATTGTTGTCTTTGTTTGATTGCCTGTCTATAAGTAGAGATTGGAGCATGCTTGCACCAATAAGAAAAAACTGTATTGATGGTATGAAAACTTAAATTCAAATTCAAAAACTATTTCAAATCAATAAATTCTCTATAGAATAGAATGAGTGCTGTTGCGATGAGTGTACCATTTATTTTTCCCACTTTTCACCTGCTTTCCTCAACAATTTCGTCTTCTACTTGACCTCTGTTGACTCTCTGAAAGTGGAAAAGGTCTTCTATGGCTTTCTGTTAGTGGCATCTACGTTGGGCAAATGGTCCATCAAAACAAAAGCAAATGCTTAGAAGTAATCAATCATACGACAAGTGTGCTGAAAATCCCATTTCATTTTTCACCTTATGCTATTGACTGCTGTTGCCTTCGATATGTCGATTATGCCGCAGTGTTAACTGCCCTTGGCCATATGTAGCCACCTTTGTGGTTCTGTTTGTGTACGGCATGCAACGCTCTTGACCCACATTTTCCGTCAGATGGCGGGTGGGGCACGGCAAGATCCCAAACAAAAGCAATGTAAATTTATATTAAAAATAAAACAATGCGAATACATAAAAGGCACACAAGTCTGCGTGTGTGTGTGTGTGTATACGTGTGTGTGTGAGTGTGTGTGTGTGTGTGAATGCGTGTGAGTCTGAGTGCCATTAGCAAGAGTAAAATCTCTGACGTGTGCTAAGTAATTGTGTCATATACATAACAAGCAGGAAGATCCAGACCCAGACACGTGCTTAATGAGCACACAGTGTTGTTCGAAAACAAATATACAATTTTAACCTTGCAATGTTTTAAATACACTTACAAAAAAGCTATTCATATTTTTAAATATAAAAATATATGTGAGTGTAAGCAGATGACTTACTTTCAATACATTCATTACTGGTCTCCTCTACCTCGTTTGAACTCAACTACAGCAAAGGTTGGTACTAAGTTGTTTGACAAAGCTTCTAGGTCTTTTGTCAGAGTATATGGCCTGTTATTACATTCTGACAGCCAGAGTGCGTATGGGTGTTCCCTCATCTTACTCGCGTTCTCAACATTTGTATGTCGACCTGTCTGTCTGTCGGCCTGTCTGTCTGTTTGAGACTGTCAGTCCCGGACAGCTGTTATAATAACTTTGTTAAGTATTCGTCATAAATCTGAATTATAATTACTCGAGCTAAGCTCAAAGATTATAGCAGTAAACGACTCCATTTGCTGTTTTCAATTGCTGTGGAGTGCATTTTCGAAGGAATGAATGGCCACTTTTGAGGGCATATTTCACAGCATTTAAATAGCTTTAATCAACCATCCTCTAAGTAATATATTTTAGACAAATATACGGAATGTATTCGCTCTATTCATAACCGTATATAATAAAGACAAATAGTTTAAAATACGTTGCGATGTAGGTTTACTGAAAGGCAAGCCGACAAATGAATTGTTTGCAAAGTCCTTTTGTTAACTTCTCGCCTTGTGACAGAAAAAGCATCTATTCTTTTGCTTTTGCTTTATACCTACGTACAGAAGTTAGCACCCACATTGGGGGATTTGTGGTTGCCAAGATTTTTCGACTATTTGGCATCCTTAGGCCTGACCTAGACTCGGGTCAGAGCACAAAAAAAGACCATTTTTCAATTTCCGCTAACTAAGTCTTGCGGTTAACCGAAAAAGCGTTGCCTTTATTTCCATCACCAGAAGTTTGCTAACGGCATCCTTTGCATTGGTACATTCTTGTTTGGGCCACAAACTATACAAACATGCGTAACTGAAGATAATTACGCATACGCACTGTTACACCTTACTTATAACGATTGGTTCATGAGCTGGACAGTTTATTAGTTTTTTTAATATTACTGTCAAGCTAAGGATGTTCGTGTCCAGACAGATTAACTTAAATTTAGGCCGTAAGTGCTTGCCATATAAGTTTCCAGTATGTTGCTAATTACGCTTCAAACACAAATAAAATCTCTTTGCCCCAAGGCCAAGGATTACACATAATCACATTTAAGCCAAACGACTGATGACGTTAGTCCATTGGTTATTTGTAATCCTACTGCATGGGTACCATTTGCTCAAACAACTGTATATATATGAGTATACTACCGCACCCACGCACACACTATACTATATAGTACACAAGCATACTCACACACACCTATTCACACACACACACACACACACATACAAACACATGCGCATTTGAGGCCACGGCAAATCAAACACAAACTTTAATTAATATAAAACCGAGCACTGAAGCGGCTTAAGGCTTATCGTGATATTTTGTATAAACATGGGTTATTATGGGCTCCCATGTTTTGCGATAGAATCAAAAGTCAACCGTGCAATAAAGTAATCGCAAGATGTAAAGATACCTTCGCTCCATGGAGGTGCAAAATATAAAAAGTTTGATGTGAATTATGTATTCTATCAAAAGATTTATTGAATTAACATTCAATAATGTTAATGGAATTAACCCTTTAGTTAGAGTTTTATTATTGATACTAGCTTTTGTCTTTTGTCATGTTGACATGATACAAAAAAAAATAATTTTATTAAAGGATCTAGAAAGTTGTCAAGGAAAAAAATATTTAAGAAATTGAGAATTTTCTAATTGTAGCATTTGTATATCGTAATCTGAGTACATTACTTAATGAAGGCCCCAATTTCGATTTCGAAAGTTATTTTACTCTTTTGTTCTTTTACTTTTTACTAACGAAAATCACTTTAAAACTACAATTATGCAAGGTTCAATTTGAGATGGTAATGTCCCATATTTTGTTCAATGATGATGTGATATTACTAATTTTGGTTTATTGTTATTATGTATATAAACATGTATATTAACTGTAGCGCTGCTTATTATAAGAAAATTATAATCTTTTATTTATAATGTCCTTTTGGCTATGTTTCAAGTTAAATAATAAAAAATTCCCTTATCGCAAAATTTAAATTGACTGTAATAACTTATTAAGTTAATTAGTTCACATATCAAATGCAAAAGAAGTGTTTAATCCAAGCTAAATGTTTAAACACCCATTATATGGCTTGAGGGTAACTTTAGCGGTCCAAACGTAAATACAACTTAAAACCAGTACCCGAATTTTCATTTAGCCAAAAAGTAAATAAATGAGGGTATTAATTATTCAAACCGCAATTAAATATTTACAAAGCGAAATTTGAAACAACAACAAGCTCGTTCGGGTATTTGAGCACAAGGTGCTACTGAACCCTTGGACATTTAAACACTCAGTCGGACATGACAAGCAGAAACCTGCGTAAAAAGGTGCGAAATTGTTAAAATATTTAAAGTGCGGCCGAAAAAGCGACATTACCCTGAAAAAAACTTTAGTGAAACATTTAGCGTCCGCTGAATAAATACACAACCCTACCCACTCACACACACGTATTCACACACATACACACACAGAACTACCCACACACACACTTACGCAGTATGTGCATATAACATACTTACGCACTCTCTAAGCCATACACCAACATAAACTCAGTGGTAATCTATGGTGCACTCTGGCGACTGTGTATTATAAATTAAGGAACCAACACCAAAACATTCACGACTGTTTTATACACTCTTTATTCACTCTTATAATGGGTGTCGCCAATTTATCAAACATTTCCATATGTTTATCCATTATATTATACGAATGCGGTTATAGATCTAACGAATTTGATCAATTCCCGGAAAACTGAAAGGGAACATCCAAAATTTCGAACATCAATAAAATTCTTGATCAGTACGGGAGTAGTGTAATGCCAATCTTATAATTTCTGATCTGTAGGTGATGCATATATGGATAAAAGAGCTGACTAAGTTCCGCCTCTTGCCCAAACATGACATGGCTTTCTGCAACATATATTTCTCATACTCAACACATTTACTGGTAAATAATTCTTCTAACTAACAGACATTAGTCCAGCCATAGGGTATATTGACGTCAACCATCGCACAGCGTACTTCCATAATATGGTCTTGGATGCCACTGGCGTTTACTTTTGTGTTGTCTACATTGTGGCCCACCTGGTCTAACGCCCCTGGGTTTATGTGTTTGTGAGTTTGAGGGTGAGTATGGGAGTGGGTGTGAGTGTGAGTGTGAGTGTGAGTGTATGAGTGAGTGCGTACGTGTGTCCGTATTTCTGTATTTGTGTGTGACTCTGCACGGCTGAGCTGAGCTGCTAAAAGCGCCAATTCAGCGTCCAAAATGTTTTCAGTTCATGCTGCTTATTGCGTGTTTCGTATCGTTTGTTCTTGATGTTGTTTTATTTTTTGTTCATTTCATTCGTTTCGTTTTGTGCCTGTTCTTTTTTATGCTCAGTTCCAATGCTTGTTGTTGTCTTCATTCGCGGCATTACTGTGCGTGTTTTCCGGATCCGTCTTTTGTTTGAGCTGCTTGTGGCGCAGCTGTCGCGGCTGTGAACAAGCAACAACACCAACAACAACAACAACAACATCGACAACACCGTCAACTATAGCCACAGAAACAGCCCGATGTAACATTGTACTTAAATGTATATGCCCTGTGGTTGTGTTATTGTGGTGCAAGTGAAATTACAAGCTCACTTAATGCCAAAAATCCAATTAGAAGAAAGAAGGCTCTGCCTTTTTTTATCGCAAATGCTGATGTTTGTTGGCCTTACTGTTACTATCAACATCCGCCGAACACGACACACGAGCGTAAACCTTTTTGAATTAACTAAAGCTCAATCCATAATAAATTAATGGTATTTCGTTAAGATTATCAAAGTTTCATTATACCGCAAGTGAATATAATTCATAATTGCTATAATAATCTTGTATTATATTATAGATACTATAGACAGATACACATGGCCTACTATAACTTGTCGGACCATTTAGTGAGCAGCAATATGATCTTGTTGATAATAATGATAACGCTTATATTATAAAAATTGTTTATAGTTGAGGTAATTTGATTTAAAATCACAATTTTCCATTAATTATTTTCTAATAGATGATCCAACTAACTAAACATGAATTTTAAATATGCATATTCTAAAAATATAATTGAAATAAAGACAGGATGGACCCTCTGCTTCTATTTTCTTATTACCATAATCTGAAGCTCTGAATTTGTATCAATCAACAAGTCAATCGAATTCGATTTTCTAGAAGTAAATTTCACTTTACAAAAATATATATATATTTGCGTACATATCGTTATAGCGATGCTAAGAAGTCGTATAGTATACAAATTACCGGCTTAAACTGTTTGCTGGCAAACTGTGATACCCTTAAATTTGGGAATAAACAGTAATCCAATTACTTGTTAATTGGCAATTAGTTTAGACCTACACTTATACGGTAAATATATATTCAGATTTCAGTTCAATATTTGTCAGTTGATAAGCTAACAACATTATCTAAATACAGAGCGACTGTGTTACGCATACGCAGCGTTTGCCGTAGCTAGAGCAAATTTCAACTGCTGTAAACAACAATTAGTGCACAAATGATTATGCAAGCAAAATGAGGCCAAAACTGCAATTGGCCTGGCCACAATACAAATTGGCAGACAGCAGGGCAACCTTCAAAACCATTAGGCCAAAAGCCTAGTCCGTTTGCCATTGTTTATCTACGTTTGTATTTTGTGTGTATGTGTAACGAAAGTGTGTACTTTATTCACATACCGAAAATGAAAATATGTACGATACAAGACCATCCCTTAGAATATTACGAGTAACAGTAACGAATGCATTGAATATGCCGTAGGTTTCTGTATGGTTCTCTAAGGTTGCACAGTAGGCCTGCTGCGCATTTACATATGGTATGGTACGGCAAAAGTGAATTATAGGGTTGGGCTTGCCAAGCACCGACTATGTAATTCGCACCGCCCCAAAGTTGTATTTATTGTTTCTTGTTTCAGCAGTTGTTTGTTTGTTTTTTGAGCTGTTGTTCGTTCCGTTTTATCGTTGTTCAAATTGTGAAAAGTATTCGATGCATATTTTGAAACTAGGCCAACACCATCTACTTACTTATTCTTGTAATTTTCCTTATTGTTGCTGTTGCCACTTTTGAATAATGACGAAGTTCTAACGATCTGTCCGTCGGTAAGTCGAAGACTAATGCATATACTATATGTGTGGGCAGGTTGCGGAAAGTTTGAAGAGTGTGTGAAATTGTAGTGCATGAAAGTTGACATTTTCGAGGTGAAAGTTGAATATTAACATTCAAACGTTTTAATTTAAATATATCTGATTTACTTTACATATTTTCATTAACATACACCCAAAAATGAAATTGATTATTCCACATTGCTCTGCCTTATAATATGTTAGGTTAGGTTTGGCGGCTTCAGGTTGCCCTGAACACTTAACCATAATAGGCCCGTTGTGATATCGCGAGTGGTATCTCTGGTTTCCCTACCACTAGTGGACGGTCCTAAACCATGTTTGCCCAGTACAGAAAGCAAGTTGGTTGGGGTGTATATTTGCTAGCTATGTTACCTTATAATAAAGGATTATAAAATTGGTATTTATTATCCGACCTACAGAATTATCTCGAAAACTGTCCAAGATTCTTATATATCTTACCTTCAAGTTTATTATTGCCGAGTTGATACTGGTAATACTGGTAATAATAGTATTCGCTAGAAATAACAAACCATCAAACCATGAAATTTATCTACACATAGCTTCTAAGTCATATCTAATTAGCCACACTTAGTATATAAGCATATGCATATATGATATTAAGGTGAAAAATTTCACAATAACTGTAAAGTCTCTTTCAAAATGTCAAGTGATGCAATTAACCTCCATGACAGTATTATATGGCACTCTCAGAAGCACTCTCAGAAGAAGAACAGTGTGGTTACGTTGTACATATTGGATATGCGCCGTGAGACAGCCTTCTAAGTTTTTAATGAGTAGCCGACTGCGATAGGTGAAGAGAGTATCTTATTGCAGCACTCGCATATCACGGCTCAAATTGTCACTAGCTGTTAAGTCTTAACAGGGTTATGCGTGCCTGCCAGCAGATCCTTGGAGCAATACTGTTGCCCTGTTGCTCGGGGTCTCCTCGAGGGTAAATGCCTATGTCGACAATGTCGCAAATAAGTTTTTTATGTTATTTATGAGCGTTGGGGATCTGTCAGAGCCATGATTACGTACACGCTGAGCAGGCGGAGCCTTAAAGTTTGCATGCCCATGCGGGCCTGCTTGTCAGTCACATGGAACTCTCAACTAAAACAACGCAAACTTTCGTTGTAGCTATTATGTTTGTTGTTGCAGCCAAGTGACAAATTTATTCTTACACTCGAAAATACATGTATTGCATAACGGTTACGCGGAAGTTTTCATCAGATGCGGCAACTGTAATGCTGGCATGTAGTGTGGCTTCGGCTTGAGTGGTTGGGGATAGGTAGTCAGAAGGACGCCAAGTTCTGGGTTGTAATATGCATAGGGAATTTCGGCAAGTGTAAGAATGATAAATGAGGTTACAATGAGCCAGCAGGTCGACGAACAAGATAGCACTTAGTCAGAGAATTCTCGTTCTTTCCATCTTTATACTTCACGTCCGCTCACATTTCATCTTTCTCACTCTATTTACATATACATATACTTTTAATATGTATCTCTGTATCATATGCACATAAATAGATACATTTATCAGAATATTCCCATCCTTATTTCTCACATTTGTTCAACGATTTCCGGCTAACGATGACCATATAAAGTTCAGGTTTCCCACATCATGCTCATAAAATGTTTCTTTGACTAATGGGAATAAATTAGGAGAATTTTAGAGCTAGCAACATCCAAACAATTTGAATAAGTTATATGTTATGCATTACCACGCACCACCCATACTGTTCGGATTCATTTAGTTCATAAGGAACACTTTGCTACCGCATTCGTATATCTTCGTGAAGATTAAAGTAAATATTTGCTTTTAAACCAGTAACAAATACCTGATACTGACCAGGTTTCAATCACGTTTAGCACTTTAGATGTATTTTTTTATCTAGTTATTTTCTTTCACTTTTAGTTCTACTTTTCTTACCTTTGTCGTTTGGATCAAATTCAGCCTCCAGTTCTGCCTTGGTGGGCTCCGCAGAAGATGAAGCTGCCTCAGGAGCTGCGTTGGCTTGGGTGCCGTTATTGGTGGCAGTTTTGGTTTCCGATTTTTTCATGGTTTCTCTCACTTTGTGGCCTCGAAAAACGGCTTGAATCTTTGTGGCGGCTTTGGCTACAAAGAAAAATAGAAAAAAAGAAATATTTCAAATGACACTAATGTTAAAGCATTGTTCATTTAGCTCACTCCCACTGAAGATATTGCAAAAGACAGATTTCAAATTATCAACACCGAAACTTATTATGAAAACTCTTTGACAGTTTTGTTCTTTTTCTGCTTTTTAATTTTTTTCATTTCTCTTTTACTTTGCGCCAACTTTTGCTGTTTCAAGTTTTTGCAAAACAATTAACTTTTACTGAGAGGCTAGTTCACAATCACCCCCATGCCACAGCAATCGATCGATTTCTTCAGGTTTGGCATTTTGCCAGTAAGCTCAATCCATAAGATTTGCTAATATACTCGAACCTTCACTTCTGTGCGTGTCTTACATTCGATGAGCTAACTGTTTATGGTAAGTAATACTATTATAGAAAAATTGGTATCCAATCAAATACTCTATGCAAGTACAGGAAAGCCACCACATGGCATACATGAATCAATAAATTATTATAAATAAATTATTACAGAGAGTTTTAAAAGAGACTGTGAAGTACGTTAAAACCATAATGAATTTTGAACCTATAATACATTATACTATTTTGAATCAAAAATAAGTATTAATCAATTGATTAAATAATAATTAAATATGAAAAAATAATAAATAAACGAATTCTGTATTAAATATTAAATATTTTAAAGATCGCTTAATCTACTAAATTAACTAAAATAATCTGAACGTAAACAAAAACTATGCATGGTGTGAAATAAAATGGAATGCCCTAGAGTTTATCTTAAATAGTGTATGGACCATCCGCCTCATAGTTTATATATGTTGTAGGATATGTACTCGCTTTATAGCCAGGCCCGGTTTTATTTTTATAGAGTTTTTTCATACAGACCAAAATGCTGTTGCCCTTGAATAAGTTATAATAAATTGACGCGTTTGGTCATTTTGCGAACACTACAAGTGCAGCCAGGCCCACAAACACAACATCGGCGGTACCAGGTCAAATAAGTGAGACTGAAACAACAACAAGAGAAGGATAAAGAAAAACAAAAACCATTTTGTGGCTTAAAATATAGCATGGTAGGCACATATATTCATACAAACAGGCGAGCAACCTGCAATTTCGCAAGGTGGCCTCGGCTACTACCGCAATGGTAGTGGCTGGCATGGCAGGTGAACAACAGGGCTGCTCGCATTTTGTTAATGGTTTTTGTGGGTGCCGAGCTGCCCATTTGATAGTCCCAGAGCCACCCTCAAAGTGCCTGGTCAAAGGCATTAAATCATTCAATGTCATTGAATTGTTTTTTGTTTCGTCTTTCAATTTTATAATGAGCAGGAGTCAGCTTTAGATTAAAGTGCCAATTAATAAAAGAGTAACCAACAAAATCTTCATACATTACGCCATACCATCACAAAATTCTGTTATATATAACTTTCATTATAAGTCGAAACATTTTACCGATTGTAAACAGAATTTACATTCTGTGTCAGGATATTCAATCACTTTTTACCGAACAATCAGTATCGATATCGATTGTTGATTTGGGTTTAGGTGAATTTACCATTGAAATTTCACATCCTTAACCAAGTAAGATGCGTTAACATATTTTTAAATTATAATTTAATTTTTAATGACGATTTTTAATGTTTTTAATAATTGCTAATTTAACTAAAGAAAAACCCATAACATAAAAATTTTTAAAGTATCCATTCTGTTTCGTGTTGTATTCGTACAAGTTAATGGCCTCAAATTTAGTTCTTTCATATAGTTTATACTGAACTGAATTATGCGTTGCAAAGTTATTAAATAAATTTTGCATGCGGTTCATTAAACCCGGGAAATAAAAGTATGCCGTCTGCGGAAAATGAAATTAATAACCACACAGAGTCGGAGTCGTATCTATCTATAAAGTACACAAGGGAGCGCATTTATACCTGTGTGTGTTCGAGTGTAATGTTGTGTTTTTGAAAGAACCCATAAAATCGGGAAATGCCATATGCCACATGGCTTGAACTCGCCCAAATAAACACATCTCCTCAGACTCGCATCAAGTGGCTTAACGTGTTATTTCGCTAATAATAAAACAAATTCATTAATTCTAAATGAAATCAGTGCAGCTTAACTAGTACATACAATAAGTCTAGTTACCTTGGAGCTGCCTCTGTATAAATACACAATCGTGAAGATGAAGAGCATGAGTAGTATTGTAATGTGGATTCCTACTTGTACTAATTTCCCTTTAAAATACTACACTTCCTTTCCCTTTAAAGGACTACACTTCCTTTCCTCTGTACCTTTTAATTAAATTGTGGAACACGGTCAACTGTTTTGCATCAAAATATGTACTCCGATATTTACTTTTCCACCCCAGAGCGCACATTTTGCTTATGATTATATATATTTATCCATTGTAGCCGGAGTTACGGCATTGTACAACCATAGTAATAATATTTCCGGCACAATATTAAAAAAATGAATTATGTCAGAAGGCCTGGCAGATGCCTTAGCAAAGCCAAAGTTGGCCCTCTGTCTGTTCGCATTACTTTAAAGAACTGGTCATAGTCCATACTCCGTTAGCTTAGTCGTATATATAAGTAAAGGTCGGTATTAAATTAATAGAGGAAAGAGTACTACAGCGCTGTACGCCTTAGGTTGAAACTAGTGTTTTCTATATCAATATTTTATAAGTTGTTATTTGGAACTATTAATCAACGTGTAAAACAAACTGAATGAAGTTTTGCATAGCAATTTTAAATACAGGGGAGTAGATTAAGTGCTTTGCACAAACATATTATATAATCTATTACTATGCTCTAAAGTAAAGAATTAAAGGTAATACTTTTTTAATAAAAAAATCGCACTACAATTAAAAAGTTTGCACCTAAATTATTGTGTTCGTTATCCATTTTAAGTGTATAAAGGGTCTTTCAACAAGGACAGGTCTTGTCAGCTTTGTCGGTCTCATTGCATGTTGGCTATTTGAAAGACCCTTTTTTTATTGAATTTATTTATTTATTCGTAAGTACGATTCGCATAAGCGAAATCCACACCTGCTATTTAGTTTGCCATAATTTACTCACAGAATATATAATGAACTCTTCATTTAGTTTTTGTGTAATTTAATAGATAGTATGTATATAAATTATATAAAGAATTAAAGAGGGAGAGAGAGAGTGGAAGAGTGTAAGGGAGACAAATTACCATTAATGCAACACACGCAACGCATTCGACAAACCACTTTATAAAGAGTGGTGCTACCATTAGTATATCTACACCACAACAATGACAACGAGCAAACGAATGCTGAATATTTCGCTTAATCAATAGTTTGATTTGCATTACGTTCCGAAGGTCATTGAAAATGGCACGCACTGTGTAAGGTGCGAAAAGGAAACGAGTCGACAAACAAGAGGAAAATAACAGCAACAGCAACGTCAACATCAACAAAAATAACAAATAACAGATCCGGTGACAATGGCACATGGCAACCGAATTTAACACGCATAAATTAGGCGTAACGCAGGGGGCCTCCACTTCACTTGGTTAAATGGTGATTCGGTAAAGTATGAAAAGTTGACTCTCATAAATAAAGGCACCTGCATGTGATCCTTATTAATTTTGCCAGGCAATGCCATCCGGAACACTGCGAGTATTGTAAAAACCACATAAGCCCCTTAAGTGTAAGTGTATTGAAACCAACAAGGTGTCATAAACCTTACTAGTCAGAGGGAAATACTCTTAACACTTGGCACAGATTTGGGTGCGCACACTAAGCCATGTTGCCCCAAAATGAGACTTAATAGCATAAAGTTTTGCCTAACTTTGTTTTCATTCTTTCGGAATCGAAACACGGAACGTGTAACACCGATGTTTAGTAAAGTACCTAAATTACTCTAGAAGGACTAATTATACTATAGTGTGCCTATGTCTTAAAGTTAGTTAAATAATAATGATCAGAGATTACTTAATATGAGTTTGGAAGACCGAGAATCAAATGTATCTTTTAAAAATTCAGCACATATGTGCCAAAGCTCAACGTTCTAGCTCCAAAATGATATGGCAATTTTAACAACTGTAAAAGCGAAGATTTGAATATATTCATAACAAATTGCATGGTCGTCAACAAAAAGAAACCTTACTCATTGAACTTATTCAAAGTATTCTGTAGAACTAGGCTGTTTGTTAATTAATTTAATGATATTGGGGAAGTTCAAGCATATGAGCAAAAGTCAAAATGTCTAATTTGGTAATAAATTAAGACTGCGATATAAGTATTGGGCGAATTCTAGCTTTTTTTAGACAAGATTTGCATCATTAAATTTGTTCTCTACTCATTTACAATGCGAGCTGAAAGGGCGTGTATTTTATGTAGATTTAGGCAATAATTTAGTCAGACTGTTGACAGGTCTTTAGAGATTTGCATAAACAGGAAAATATATACCAATTGAATTCTCCGAAATTGGAACATTCTAGAAATTCGAACTTGAGTTCCTATGTTCCACTATGTACAAATTCTTTCATTTTATATACGCAAAAAGAATGCTAGGTTATTACCCTTACATTTGCATTCATATCAATAGAAACATCGAATTGTTCATACAATCAGTTAGGCAGTTAGTTAAGTAATTATATTCACAGTCGACACTCGATCGAATGACAGACAGACAAACACACAAACTATGCAAACTGTCGACAGCTGCGTGACACAAAAATGCGCATACGCCACGTGAACCCAGTCAAGCAGACAGACACTTAGTCATACAGTTATTCAAGCGAGATATAGAAATTCCAAAAGGCAAACAAATTAAGAACTATTTGATATGCAACGCACAGGCCTTGGGAAATTATGAAGACGCCTTCGTGCGGGCCAGAGCGCAGCTTAGTGTATACAAGAGGCCTAAAGCCTATGGAGCTGGTATAGCGCCTTGTCACGTAGTAAGCAGAAGAAATCTATTTGTTGACAATTTGATTACGTGTTGTGCCATAGTTATGCTTTGGAAAGTTGCTAACAAAAATGTCGAAAACTGAAATTAAGAAATCTGATGAAAAGTTAACATTTTGAACATCAATTTTAAATACTTTTTCTAATTGCTTTGCTGAAAATGGCATTCCTTTCTGCTTAATTTACACTCTGAATGCTTCCTCTTCGGATGTATATTTTGCCTGTTTCAACGATATTAGGGTACAGTATAATTAGATTCTGTGTTTAAAAAATTCAAAAGGGTCAATGTCGATTTTTGTGTAACAGGCAGAAAGAGGCATGACCGACCCCATAGAGTATATGTATATTCTTCATCGCGATGAGAAGCCTATTCGATTAGGCGTTGTCCATCTGTATCTCTATCTGCATGTCCTTCTGTCAGTCTGTCCGTCCTTCTGTCTGTCTAAAACTAGAGTTGGGGACAACAGCAGTAATTTTAAAGATGGGCTCTAAATGTAGGAATAACAAGTACAATTTTAAACGTAGAAAATTCTGTTTTACACATTAATCCAAAATTATATTACACACTTACTGATAAATTATATACATAAATTATAGAAATCGATCATCGATTTTACTATAAAGCTTCGAAAATACTGTACTTCACCGAAAAACTATAGTACATCGAAAAATTAAAAAGACCCAAAAGTAATATACAGGTCCAGAAATTCTATTCTGTTCCGGAAATGGTACTGTGGGGCCAGTCCCCACAGTTGGATGTTTTTTATACATCCATGAACGTTCATTACTCTATTTCCTGTGTATTTTTTTAAGTGAGTGCGCTAGCAAATATCACATAGTATACTCGTAGTCCTTACCTACATTCATATTCATTATTAAAATGTTGCAGAAAACTCTTGGTATGGCAAAAGTTTACAACAAAATTAAAACTACCCACAAACAGTGCGCGCCAAAGCAGCACATGGAAAACTTTGTTCTGAAATAAAAATAATATTTCTAGACTATATATAAAAGAATAAGGGAAAACAAAAAAGGCACAAAGGAAAATAAAATAAAAATTCGCTACCCAAACTATTTGGATGATATAGCACTTCAAATGCTTAAATTTGGAAACAAAAAGAAAGCATAAAACAATCTAGAGCAACTTTAGTAAATTCGAATATATAAATACTCTAACTTGTAGTAGATTCGTCTTGTTTTACCCATTCCGTTCTCTTTCTACATAATTTTTACTGTGTACTACCATGTCCAAAGAAATATTTATATATGTTACAAGTAAAGGTGAAAACACTCTGTTGATTGTCAATAAAGAATAGTTATGGTTATAATTACCATTGTTGAAGAAACTCCTATTTGTTGAGCCCACATTTATCACATTCTCTGTTCTTATCTTACTTACATATAGTACCTTACTGTCTCTTTATACGATGCTGCTGGTATGCTTTTGTATCTGGCTGAAAATTAAATCTTATTACGCCGATGACGCCAGGAAAGGAGCTCATAAAAACAGAGTGCAATGAGCCTTCGGCCGCACATGCAACAGACAGCGAAGCGCAAAGGGTAGAGTTCGAGTATCTGCGAGGTTACTAAAGCTACAGGCATGCCACAATGCAATTTACTACCAGGTAATTATATTTTATAATGTTCGTGAAACTGCATCTGAAAATTACAATTGACGTCTTTATGAGTGATATTGCTTTCCACAAACCAGAACATCGTCCATGTCACCTCTACATATTCTAATGAATTGATCTATACCGCCTGTGCGAATCGAAAATTCTATAAAACTAAGAATATATTATAAGTTAGTTAACTAATTGTATTGTATACAATTTTTAATGTAGTTAATAAAACTTATTTTGATAATATAAAAAATCTCTGTATATTGCATTATTTTATGCAATGTTTTATAGATCCTGAAATATTTCAAAAATTTTAAACATACATCTTTTTTCAAAATTGAAAGCGATTTCAGATAAATCTTGATGAAATTTTAGTGAGGTCGAACAATTGATAGATAATTTAAAAAATATTCCTCAAAAATAAACGACTTCGTTCAGGGATAAGTGTTACCAAAACACGCAATGTATTTTGAAATACTTTTTAAGTGAATTTTAAAAATATGAATATACATATATATATATAATATGCTGGTGAAGGATATATTTCACAACTTGTTGAGGTGCTTTTCAGTCTGTTTGGTGCTCTCAGGGCTCTCTATTTAGCGACAAGGTATCAGAGTATAACATATAAAAAGTAAAATTAATTCAACGCTGACATGCGAAAATTTAATTTTCACATCGTATAAAACTAACGACACGTCACGCTTACGTGTAAAATCTTCAACTTTTTCCTCCACATTTTACTGTTACTCTCTGCTCTCTCAGTTCCTTCGCTCTTCCTGTAGTTCGCTCTTTCTCATTTTCATTTTCATTTCATTTTCATTGCCTTTTGGCTACAGCAATAGAGTTTCCGCTGCCTTTTTGTTTTGAGGCCATTGTATGGAAGGCGTTTGTGCGTAAGCACATTGTGTGTACCGCAGCTGTTGTTATTGTTGTTATTCTTTATATAGTTGTTGTTTTTTATTACTGCTTTTTGCAGTTGTAGTATTACTATATTTATTGTGGTAATTTATACTTCAACTTGTGCCACGTGCGCAGGTTTCCATTACATTGTTTTATGTTTCCATTTTGTCAGTTTTCAGTTGAATTTGTGGTTTCTCTGTATCCGATGTATATGAGAATTTGTGTTAGAACAGCCCATTGTTTTATGAGGTGTATAGACG
>JBANCZ010001122.1:0-24543 GCA_037040025.1 Sphaerogastrella javana | reverse complement strand
AAATAATCTTAATTTAATAAATATTATGCCCAATATAATCCATTGTATATTGCCTATTTAAAAAAAATAATAAAAAATAACGAACACGTAAAAGTTCGGAAATAGAGTAACAAAATATGATGCACAAATATCAATTTTTCTGAGGTATATTGACAGTTATTTCATGAGCAGCTGATATGAAAAAATTATAATAGTATTTTAGGTTTTCTCTGAGCTGTTGTTGATATTGTTTGGGTTAGTCCTTAGTAGTTCACTTTGTGTTATTGTCACTTACTGTTACTTCCCAGACTAATCAAAATATGTCAAATTAATTCGAATATTGTTTCTAAAATTATTTGGTTTTTAACATATTTGGGTTTTGCACACAGTATCCTGTATATATGCAAAACACACACAGATTTTTATATTTTATCAAGTACCGCCGCAGAGAATTATCACACAATTAACATATTTTCCTAGCCATAACGCAAGAACATTTCAAAAGGAAAAAAAGTAATAAGAGAACAAGAGAACAAGGAACAAGTAAGTAAATTGCCTTCTTTCTATACCGATTCAACCATTCAAGAACATTTCATTATCATCCGTTTCACTCGTGGGTTCATTTGGCCCACAGCTAAATTTCGGGATCTTGTTTAACGCTGTGCTACTTCCAGCTATTCATAACTCACGCTATTTCAATTTCACTGATTTTTTTTATTTGCACCTCAGACTAGGACTAAATCCCCTAAACCCTCATACACCCTTACCCAGAAATGGCAAATTTTGCCAGAGTCTTCGACCCTTTGTGTTTTGTAGCTTTATAAGGAGCATAACTTTTCAACTTTTCGACATTATTGTTTTACATTCCATCATAAATGGATTTGCGTGTTTGCCCTCCAGCCACAAGGACTCCACACCACCCAACTCACCCAACTCGACCTGACACCTGGGCAAAAATCTGTACAAATTTATGCGCTTAGACAAACAGACCATAAATCCACTTGAGGAGAGAGCGTGTATATGGTTTGGTAATCAGAACAGTTGGTGAATTAGCGGAAATAAATAGGTAATGTCCTCTAGAGGAATTTCGTTCTTAACTCGAGTTTGCAAATTTCGATTGTTTTCGTGTCGTGGTACTTGGAAATTGAAATCTAGTAGGTCGTCTAATATCACTTTTAACGAAACATGGAGTTGTCAGTGTTCATGGGATAGTTTTATATATGTAGACGTCAGTCTGATTCCAGATTACATTTCATCGTAATAATCACAGCTTCATTCTGAATTAATTATTATTTTTAACCTTTTTCGGCAAGCACAAAACACGGCAGCAAAACGTTACATCGGTTATAATCGCGTTCATTTTCGAGCAAGAGTTCCTTCCCATACGCTTCGATAAACCACAAACCATTAAATTCGATTAACCCAAAGAGTTTCTATGTCTTTGATAGATCGGTTCATTGGCTAATACTAACCTGTTGGCATTTAACTACGCAAGCGTTAACTAATATGGATAAATTGATTTTAAATTCAGGTCATAAGACGACACTTTCACAGCAAGAGCAGCAGAAGCAGCAACAGCAACAGCAACAGGAGCTGCAGCAACAGCAACAGCAACAAGAGCAACAGCAACAGCAGCAACAAGACCAACAGCAACAGCAGCAGCAAGAAGAAGTGTTGAAGTTGACGCAAAAGGCCAGCGAACAGCCATTATTTATTCAAAGCCGGAGCTACGGTCCCAAGGTTGGCACTGATAATCGACGTAGCAATATCAGCATCAGCAACATTAACCAAAATATCAACGGTAGCAACAGGGCACACTTGAATCTTGAGCAAATGGCCAGCGGCATCAACCGACGAGCACAGCAGCGTCAGCAACATCTTCAGCATCCACAATATCTTCAGCATCCGCAGCAACAGCAGTTGAATTCGCACGGTCCACACGCACTGGCAACTAGCAACAGTCGCCAGCGGAACAGCATCAACAACAGCAAGAACAGCAGCAACAGCAACAGCAACACCGGCTTCAATCTTAACTGCAATCGACCCAATTTTACGCGTATGCAGCAGCACATACATGATCAGGCGCACGGTGATTTCTTTACAGTCAACTCTAACAACAACAGCAACAACAACAGCAACTATATCAACTATCATAATAACAGTAGCCGCAGCAACAGCTATAGCGGCAACATTCATAGCAATGGCAGCCACAGTCGCTCCTGGCAGAGCAACATGTCCGCGTTCTATAGACAGCGCACACAGTTTCTGTCCGAGCCGCGACCCAATAATCATGCCAGCAGACCCAGTCTCTACAATCTGCGCGGCTGGCCCGACTGGCAGCAACAGCAGCAACAGCAGCAGCAGCAGCAGCAGCAGCAATCGCCACAGCAGCAACAGCTTCCAGTAGCGACACGCTTGGGCTCACGCACGCATCAGCTGAATGTAAGCGCGCCCAGCTTTACGCCAGCTAGCGCCAGACTGAGCAGTGGTGGATCAGTGCCGGTGTTACCCGCGGCAGTAGAGACGGTAGCACCAACACCAACACCTATGGCATTTACAGCAGCTACTACTGAAACAGCAGATAGAGAACGAGGCGGTTTGGGTGCCCAAGTTGCAGCAAGGCGTGTGCCAAGCTACATGATGCTTAGTCAATCACAGCCGCAACTGAATCTCCTATTGCCTACACGCCATCAGGAACTGACACGGCACCAACAGCCGTTACATCAGCAGCAGCAACAGCATCAGCTACCGCCACCGCCACCTCCGATTACACGCCGGCAACACCTGCCGGATATGTTTCAGACGGTGCTAAAGCTGATGCGAGAATTGAACCGGTCGGTTAGCTATCCAGAGCTAATTGGCATGCTATCGTTGCGACTACAACGGTTGCCGGTGGAGCTGAAGCGTCACATACCGCACACGCTGCATGGCGCCGTGGCGAATGGGTATTTGCGCAAGGATGGCAATTACTATACCCTACTGTCGGAGCAAGAGCAAAAGGAGATCATGAAACGCAACGAGGAGGCGGCCAAGAGGGCCAAGGAGCTCGAGAAGCAGCCGCTCTCCTGGCGCATACGATAACCAGTGTTGCCGCTACCAACCCCGCCCAAAACTTACGCGTAATATAAGGGAAAGATTGAATGGAGGAGAGAAACGGAAGGAAGGCGCTAAAGACATCGCGACCTTAGGTAGATCCAACTGGCGCCATCTGCCGTTTATCAAAATCAAAATCAATATCCACCCGACATTTTAGAATTATAGCAATGCACGAAAGCAGGCCAATGAACAAAGAGCGAAGCACAAACTACGAAGCACCAAGGAGAAAGAACGAAGGACGATGAACGAAGGACGACAAACGAAGAAAGGCAGGAAGAGTACCATTACAGCTTCGCATCTTTGAATTGTTATGTGTTTTGTGTGTCTGCCAATTCATATATACGTTGATGTTTTTTTTTTGTTTTTATTATGTTGATCTTCACCACTGGCATAGATATTGACATGGATGATATGGATGACACGGATGACATGGATGACATGGATGGACCTCTAGACTCACACAAATGGGTCTACCATATATATATATATATATATATATATATTTAAAATCATATATATATATATATTAGTGTGTTTATATATGTATATGTATATACACGTATATATATGTATACATGTACATTAAAACTGGGTCCTACACATGGAGAACATTCTCCGGTTACTGTACTAACTGCATGTGCTGGACTGTCAGGCTCTGGCCTTGGCATCAGGCACATTACTTACATATATAGCGAACGCATACTAAAGTCAACTGTTCTTTTTTGGCACAAAAAATTCCAAATATTGTAATTTTCTTGAAAGCACCTCCCACCTGGCAAATACTGATCGTGTAATGTTCAATTAAAAACAAAATAACTAAAAAAAAAACCCTAAAAAACAATTAAATAAATAAACATCGATAAATTATAGTTCAATTGATATAGACGCCATGTTGTTTTTTTTTTATTTTTTGGAATTTCTAGGATAATTTTATGTGCAGAGATTGTATAGATTTTCTATCGAAAAACACTCTTTGCCCTAGGTAGAGGCACATCCTTAGACCTTAGGCTTCTTTTCAGGATCGTGTTCGACTGTGCGCACCCCGCTTTCATTAATATAAATGTTCGTTTCGCTATAGTTATCGGTATCCAAGCTTTATATCAACTCCAGCCAAATATCGATTTCGATTATTCTGCCGGATTCTGTTTCCGAGCTACAGAAGCAGATTACAATAAATTAACAAATACTAAAACATTTTAACGAATTTCGATTTTAGATTTATGTTAGAATATTTGGGAATTACGTTCTATAATGCATAATGCTGCAAAAATACCATTAGTATTTAGAAGCCAAAAATAATAAATACAGGGTGCCTACTGGTAACCAGCTGTTTGAACAGACGGTGGGAAGAAGTTTCCACTGATCTCAGTGACAGTGATTAGGCTCAGCTCATAATGTGTCTAGTGACAATTAAAACCAGCTCAAAGTTAGTCGTACACTTGTAAATATACTGATATGGTATACGGGGTACACATACTATATATACTATAAGAAACCCCATCTGCTGTTACTAAGCCTCCAAATGGCTCACACGCACGTGCAATTAAACGCAACTTTTAGCACTCCCCTTAGTCTCTTGGGCCCCTTTGGACCATAGTCTGGCATTCGACTCATTGTGGGCCAAGAATTATGGCATGCAATCAGGCAAGAAGCATCGTTTTGGCCATGAAATAAACCAAGAAAATATAATTTATTTTACTTTTAGTAGTAAACGTGTTTCTTTCCTATTCCAATTGCCATTTCTCTTCCAATTCTCCCGTTTCCGGAATGGCACTGAACCGCATAAGAGTCTTCTCCCTTCTGGTCAATAACTGGCGACGCTGACATCAGCGTTCTAATGTGTTGTCCCTTCCCCTACCCAGACCCTGCTTTAGTCATACAGCTTCTCTGTGTCATTCAATTGAATAGGCAGTGGCATGCCATAGAGGGGGTTCACCGTATTCATTACGGTAGCAAAGAGAAAGTAAGCAAGCATACAAGCATAGGCTATATTAGACCACTTTGGCTATTTATCCGGATAGGGATCTGAAGATCATCTCTGGTAATTATCGAAAAAATAGTACTTAAATTTTTAACTAACATCTTTTATATCGTAGACTACCGCGAGGCTAGGTACAGCAGATCGTAGTATTATTATATGTTCCCTTCTTTATAAGTTATGCGACGCCTCTGGTACTTGTTTTATACTTAAAGTGAAAGTGAAACTGTGGGCAAACAGTGCCAGACCTAAATGAAATAACAATAATAATACGGTAGTAACATCCTCGAATCGTGAAACTTTGTAACAGTTTAGCGGAGGCAACCCATACCACATAACCAGTGCCCATCATTCCTTGACCACGACCGCGACCAGGACCAGGACCGCTGCTACTGTCGCTGCTCGGTTGTCTATAGCCATCATGGGTATAGCAGTTTGAACGACGATTTGTGTTTCATTTTCAGAGATTTATCAAGGAAGCACGCGATGAGAAACAGGGTGAGCAGGGTAAAAGGGGAAGGTGGAAAGAGCTTAAGAAAAAAATAATAATATTGCGTGCGGCGCTGTGGTAAGCCGAGAGTTTAGGCGGTCGGATGTTTGAATAGTAGGATAGTTCGACGGTCGTATCGTTGAATGCTTGGGTGATGCGTTACCACCCATCCTGTAGGCGTTACTAATCTAATTTGCAGTTATTGGCGCTCAGATTAGCACACGCCACACATGTGCGTAATGCGCATCGCGTGAGTCAGCCCCACAGGCCAGTATTTTCCCCTGATTGTCCCCCCATAAAGCCCCGTAGACTTCACTCGGTAGGACCCAGAAAAACTAACTTCGGTTTAAGAAAGCATAATGAAAATGATGTCAGTTTGATAAGATTCTATCTGCAGCTGTTGTCGCTGTGCTCTCTAATGTGTGCTCCACCTCCCTGCACCGCCCACTCACTCATACGCTCGGTCTGGCAATTCTTCCCAAATTCACATGTTATGGCTAAAGTTTTCTTTGCTTGAAGTTATCAGCTAATGTATCTAGTGCCACATGGTCTAATCAAAGGATCTAATATGCGTATAACAGTTTCTATAACAGTTTCGTAAGCAATTTTAAGTCGCCAGACAAGGAACATTTCATTATATAAGAGTGTGATTGAAACCTTTGATTTAATAGTACGAAGATTTGATTTAATAGTACGATTCACCTGGAAGTTTATAGAAATTGCTTAAGATACATATAACAACTGAGGTACTAACTTTTGTATTAAAACAATTCCGCATATGTGCATGTTGTCCGATATATATGATATGATATGATATAAGGACAAAGTGATAGGAAATTTAACTTGTATTGTTTTATGCTGACCACTTTATGGTATAATGGTATAACAGAGCGCATGGTGAAAGTCGAGGTGAGTGTTGTCCTGTAACGGGCATACTGTCAAAGTGTCAACGCAGAAAATGGCTACTGCCAACTAGCTAAAGGCTACTGACTTCACTCTCTACTCTCTATTGTCTAGTGACAGCGGCTATCAAATTAAGCAAAACAAAATTGCATTATACCATAAAGTCGGCCATGTCCAAAGAGGGTGTTCGAATCTCCCTGTCCCTCACTTTTCAGCCATCTGTTTCCCTCTGACGACCGAAAATTATTCATTGCACAATGCGGTCCAGACAATTTATGCTAATCAACATCAATCGATTTGCATGCCATGCATATGCTGAACAGCCTCCAACTCTGCAACTCCGAAGCCCAGTGGACACTGCACACACCCCACACACATCCACATTGGACAATCCTCTGGCTCACAACTCTGAAAATCCCTGCTCTTGCAACACGTATGGTATAACCCAGCATTTGTGGGCTCTAGTCGAGTGTTTATTGGGCGGTTATGTGGGCTGTGGTTCAATGCATATTTTCGACTTACTCAGCCTGAAGTAGTGGGGTCCTGCCAGAGAGCGAGATAGCGAAAGAGAGAGCGGATAAGCGAGGGAGGGAGAGAGAAACAAAGTGGGTGTTCATATTAATGTTTTCAGAATGCCAAAGTGGACAATCACTGCCTGCATACATGCCACATACTGGGGTAATTGCATATAACGAAGTATACATCCCTGCCTCTCTCAATGTGCTTCTTTTTCTGTCTGTTTTTCTCATTCTCTCTCTCTATCTCTCCCTCTCTCTCTCCCTCTCTCTCTCTATCTGTTTCCCTCACTCGCCCTGGGCATTGTTGTCTAGCTGCGACAGTAATAATTTCGATACGTTAACAAAATACAGAAGTACCGCCAAATATCAACGATGGTGAGCTATGCTACTAACTATCTATGTTTCGTATAAAACTCTGTTAGATTTAGATATTAATATATATTTTAAATTATTTTTTATAGTTAAGAATAATAGCAATGTTTAAAGAGCATACCGTAGAGATTTGCGTGACGCCCACACTCAAATGTGATTAAGACTAAAAGAGGAATCTTTTGGGCGCCTAAAACGAAGCCGTACTGCATGCACATGCAGCCCACCCCCACTGACAGAGATTTTATTATCATTATCGTTGTTATGGGAACTATACACTCGCCGATATTTTCTCATGTTCTGGAACAGTATGGCAAGACGTTAACTGAAGTTGTGGCGTTGCCATACCGATGAAAAGTTAAATAGAATTTATCGAAGTATCTGGCATTTCGAACCGATAAAAGTCAGCACTCCCATTGAGGAACAGGGTATACGAATTGCGAGCTTAGTGTGTGGAGTCAAATCGACTTAATTCACTCGATATACGATTATACTTTTTCAATAGTTGGGTGTGGTAAATTCGATTTGGCAATCAGTGGTAAATGTTTTAATTGTTTGTGGTATATGATAAAGCAGGCGGTGCATGGGGCCTTGTCAAAGTAAAACTATTGACCGACCGAATGGGAATTGGTGTATTAAATTGAAATTAGAATTGAATTAACAGACCTAAACTACAGAATATAAATTCCAGATACCGCTGTCGTTGATATTGTTATTGTACCTTCAAAATTATTGCATTTCAATCCTGAGGAACACCAATAAGCTTTAACACATATACCACACACTCTGTTACTCGAATAGCTATATATATATTTATATATATGTATGCTTATATATATACATATATATATATTCCCACATATATATATGTATATATATATATATATATAAACAGCATCCAAATCTAATTTCCAACAATGTCACTCAAGGAGCATCCCACAATGAAGGAGGTCGCCAAGATCGTTATAATTGGTAAGCTGGTATATACGTCATATATATTTTTCTATATATATATTATATTCAAGGCCTGGCCCTACGTTCCTATGATGACGCCGATGGTGATGGCTCCCGTAGAACAAGCTTTGGTCGCGAAATATCGCGTCGCATCTATATGGCGGCCAATCGTAATCGCAGCACATCGGTGCACCGCTCACAGCACCAGATATTGCGATTCCTGGTGCCAGAACGTATCCTGGACTATGACATCAAATACAAGCAAATGCAGAATAAGCTAAAATCAACTGAAGCGAAACCGGGCTCGAATTCGCAACTCTGTAAAAATATTCAATCACATTCAAAATAAAATGTTGAATGGGTTAACAGTAGTCGTCTGTATATGCCCCCTGGAATGTATATATACAAATATATATCATAATATGTACCGTAATTTGCGACATCCTCTTGCAGGATTTCAGCCCAAACTCGTTCCAGCCCCTCATCACGCCCAACTCAAGTTGACTTCATTCAGACTCATCTTCACAGACCCAGGCCACAGTTTCCGGACGCAGATACGAACGGACATGTATGGTAGACAAAGCTACTGCTTTGCCTCAACTTTCGGCAATGAACTTCAATGCATGCATAAAGGCTGGCCTAACATATCCTGCCAGGATGTGTACATGAGTGCGAAATGCACTGTAAACAAATCAATCGCATTTTAATAGTTTCCATTCGGGTTTTATAGACATTAATAATCACACGTGTCATGTATGTCTTCATCATTAGATCCTTCAAATAGAATGTGTATTAATGTAGACGCAGAAGAGCAATAAATCAATTCAATAGACTTTTTTTTTCAGTGTAAAGTCGCCCCATTTGCTGTGCTTTCTGCTATCTCTCTATCGCTGTGGCATGTTCAAACCTGCATTGTGCCTGCTTAATTGTCTGCAAGGACAGCAGCCAGGGGCAGACGCAAAATGGGTGTTGTACAGTCTGTCAGTGCAACGGTCGACACATCTGGCAGCCAGAGTTGCCACACAGTTGCATAATTTTTAACAATTGTCGCCAGGCAAAAGGAAATGCAACTTCCAAGCGAGAGCAACGATTTGAGCACCCAACGAGACACAGCAAAAAGAGAAAGATAGCAAAAGATTGAGACAGAAACTGTAGCTAAACTTTAGCTAGAACTCTAGTGTCCTGTACAGGTGCGCACCGGCTACACACATGTCCTAACATACTGGCATCCCGTATTCGCC
Source organism: Sphaerogastrella javana (assembly GCA_037040025.1). Classification (NCBI taxonomy): domain Eukaryota; kingdom Metazoa; phylum Arthropoda; class Insecta; order Diptera; family Drosophilidae; genus Sphaerogastrella; species Sphaerogastrella javana. The sequence continues at coordinate 15,015 of JBANCZ010001122.1, read as the reverse complement.
CAAAAGCAACAACTTCATTTCGTGCATCTGGCAGCTCGGCAAAACTTTTGAGTGTAAATAATTGTCAGAGCGTTGCCATACCATAAAAAAAAAAAATTACAAAATATCATCTGCAAGTGCTGCAGTTGGGAGCACACGACCAATGGATAAAGATTCTTAAATCTTATACATCTAACGTATCAAGAACATACGAAATCTCATCTTTATGTATATTATGAGTTGAAACTACACAACGTTTAATATATGTAGGTCAAACCGCGTATACCCTGCGTTTATGTTTCCATTGCATGTGCAAAATACATTTATGTATGAAGCGATATGAAGCCGCAAAAACGCTGTGGCAGGGCTTTAGCCATTTTACAGCTAAATTCATTCTAGATGTAGTTGTTTGCTACTTGCAATTTGTCGTTAATATTCCGTTGCTCCAGCTTTCCTTTGGCCAATGGATATTTATATGCTCTGTGGCAGCACCTTGAGCCGTACCCGTGCCACTACGCTCCTTCCACGTGGGTGTGTGTGTGTGTGTGTGTGTGTGTACTATTCCTTTAGAACATCTATTCTGCCCAGTCGGCTGTAGCTATATTTAGTTGCGTTCAGGATAAACACGTTTTTGGACTTTCGTTGGACTATCTATCACCATCAGTACTAAGAAGGTAGCTGGTACCTTGTTTAGGGCTTACTGAGACTAAAAGGTATTCGCGTGGCGAAAAAGATTGTAGTGTTGTACAACGCTAAATGGTATGATATCGATAACATTGATAACGTCGATTACAGCGATAGCAATCTTATTGAAGTTTTGTGCATCTAGTCGGCCATGGTTTTTGGGTATTGACCGGCTTGTTAACTTGATAGCTGTTCGTCTCTGACCTATTGAATTCCAGGAAAATTAGTGTCTAGATTTTTGTAATTTTTCCACATTTGTATATTTCTATATATATGCCGCTTACCGTTTAATGGCGTACGTGAGCAAAAGCATCAAGCGTTCTACTCTTAACTCAAGTGCCAAAGTATTTCAACCTCGTGGTGCGGCAGCTAATAATACGTGGCAGCAGCAGCTGCACCATCAAATGCAACAGCACAAAGTTAAGACGAACATGCAGTCGCAGCAGCAACAGCAGCAGCAACAGCAACAGCAACATATTGAACGCGATCAACAGCAGCAGACACAGACACAGCTGCAGTTGCAGCTACACCAGCAACAGCAACATCAACATCAACAGCTACAGCAACAACAACAACAACAACAGCAGCAACGACAGCTCTCAAAATATATGCGGCAACAACAGGCACTAGGACAGCTAACCAAACAGCAGCAACATCAACAACATCATCAACACCAAATGGCACAGCCACAGCAACAACATGTGAAGCATATTAAGAAGTGGCAGCAACACGAGCAGCAGCAACATGGGCAGCCACAGCAGCAACAGCACCAGCATGCACAACAGGCACAACAGCAGCAACAGGAACTGCAGCAACAGCAGCAGCAACAGCAGCAGCAGCAACAACAACAACAACAGACACTGATCCATCAGCAACAGATACTACAACAGCAGGAGCAAGATCACCAAGTACTGCAACAACAGTATTCACAGGAAGTGTTGCAGCATCAGCAACACCAGCAGTTCCTGGAGGCTGTGCAGCAGCAACAGTATCAGCAGCAGCAACAGGAACTATTGCAGCAACAACAGCAGCAGGAGGTATTGCAGCAGCAACAGCAGCAGTTGTTGCAGGAGCAGTTGCAACCGGTGATGCAACAGCAACATGGATTGCCATGTGGTGCCCATTTCAATGCCCCAACCGTTTTGTGGGTGCCTATTGCTCAAGGCCCACCCCCCGGCAATGTGCCAATGCCAATGGGAGCTCCGACCACCCCTCATGTACCCTATGTGCTCGTCTATCCGGCACATCATCAATTGACAGCAGCAGAGTTAGGGCAGCAGGGGCAACATCAGCAACTACAACAGCAGCAGCAGCAGGAATACTTGCAACAGGAGCCGCAACAGGAAGCAGAATTGTGGCAGCCAGAGCAGCAGCAACAGATGCACCAGCAGGAGCAGTTGCAGTCGCAGCATCCGGTGCAATATTTGATTATTCCACCGCCACAATACCAGCACAATCCATTGGTACTGCCGCAGCAACAGGAGCAACCATATCAGCAGCAACAATATCTAGTGTTGCCGCCGCAATATGAGCAACAGCCACACGAAGATTTGATGTTGCAAGAGCAGCAGCACCCAGTGCAGGAGCATCAGCAGCAACAGCAGCAGCAGCCACAGAGGGATGAGTCAGATATGCAACAGCAACATGTGTTGCTGGAAGACCAGCAGCAGGAATTTGAGGACACAAACCAACAGCAGCTGTACGAGCAGCAGCTATACGAGCAGCAGCAGTATGGACAGGAGCTCTACGAGCAGCAAGCGGAGCCACAGCCACAGTATGAATTGATCCCGGAGGGTGCAGTTCCGTTTGATCAGCATCAATCGCAGCAGCAACAGCAGCAGCAGCAGCAGCAGCAATATCAGTTGGCTCAGCTGCCTCAGGAGGAGCATGAGGTAACCCCTCTATTTGATCAACGACAGCAATATGCACTCGTTCCACAAATGCAGCTTTTGCAGCCTCAATATCACTTGTTGCCGCCGCAACGGAACTATCAAGTTTTTGAATCTCAACAGCAACACCAAGAGCAACAGCAACAGCAACAGCTGGCAGCACCACCACCACCACCATCGCAGCAATCGCTGTTGCCACCATCTGTACAATATCGACTTGTGCAGCCGCAACAACTGCAGCCAGTGCTGCTGCATCAGCAGCCCTATCAGCTGGTGGTGCAACCACCGCTACCACCGCAACCTCAACAGCCACCGGCCGTCATATTGGTGCCCGCCGTTCCTGTGGCCAATGCAGAACAGCAGCAACCACAGGCCGTACATAATAATAATAATGGCAACAACTTCAATACCGCCAACGGAATGATACCCCTTGAGGGGGACAAATTAGTGCAGTGGCGTCAGATCGTCTATGACGCCCTGCTACAAATTCTGCAAGAAGAGGGACAGCCCATCAGCTTTGGGGAGATGCAGGAGAAGCTAATGGCTCGTTTGTGCTGCCCAGAGCAGGTTATAAGGTTCATTGCCCCTAGAGCCATATATGAGGCATACCAGAGGGGTTGCGTGCGCCGCGAGAACGGACTCTTTATCTTCAAGGTGAGCCTGGAACAGGAACAGCCAATACCATAAGCAGAGATTGAAACAGAATTCTGAATATTTGTATCAGTATTAAAGTATTTGTATTGGTATGGTAGGCCTAGCGTAGAATCGCTTGAATAATGTAGACACATCGTGCGTAAAGTCACAAAAAATCAAAACAAAAAAAAATTCCGAAAATCCGTTCCATTTTGAGTTGTAATTTAATTTAGTTCATGAAATAAAATTTTAACTATTATTAGGCCTTAGGCAATAATACACACAAAACAGAATAACATATAATGTTTTTACTTTCTCTTTCCATTCTGCTTTAATTTGACCTTCGATCCACTGCTTTAAATCCGTTCAAATTTTTGCCTCTTCTCTTTCATCCAAGTTTTTCTGTTGCTGCCCTTAGCTATATGTTACGAGTCCAATCCGTCATTATTTGACCATCATGGTATTTACACCCTTTCACAGCCAACACCTTACACTGCGTTCTGTGCTATACTTTCGGTCTTTGCTGTGTAACCTTAACATTCTCTTTCTCCACATCGAAATTTTGCTGAAACTAAACTTAGACGTCGGGTTCTGCGGCCTCCACGCCACGCTCGCATGTCTTCTGGTGTCTTATCGAGCGCCTATGAGGCATTAATTGCAAATAAAATCACTTTGAAGTTCATTAAAAAGCAACTTAATCAACTCAACTCAACTGAATTCAAGTCTTTGCGCAATTGACGCACCTGTTACAACCGGTACCCTTGCATCCCTGCACCCCGTAACACAGTCTAACAGCCCCATACTCTAGTTCACATAAAGTTACGGTTTTCCGCTGAATGGCCTAAAAAATTATTAATTAGCCTCTACAGGGTCGGTTACTTCATCACCCGCCTCTTTTACCCTTTTCCTTCTCTTCTCTCCACTTTGTCACGCGCTTGTGACTTTCTTTGCTTACTTTCCCTCTTTCTCTGTGCTTCTCACTTATTGTTTGTAAAGTTGTTGGCAAAAGTTGAATGAACGCACATTGTTTTATATATGAATTCCTTGGTCCCTGATCTGTACAGGTCCAATATGACGACTACTCGAAGTTCTGCTCTTTCCACCGCCTTCTCTGTAAGTGTATCGTCCCCTCATGGGCTCGCATTACTCTCTTAAATATTTTATATTTAATTGCGCGTCAAGGCAAAGTCATTCTCTACTTACTCAATCTATGGCCGTCTCGCCCGTGTTCACTTCTTCTTGTAGCTGGCGTTGCCACCCATTCTAGAATTGGCCACATTAATAAAATTAGAGCGGCCGAGCGAAGCCACACACAGCACTGAATCAGTACCAGCACCACCAACAGCAACAGCACCATGCCACATGCCTCATCAACTGTTCAGGCAGCTTTACATTTTTCACTTGATTCCTGACACGTTGCCACCCCTTGTATACCAGTCAACCCAACCCAATCCAACGGACTTGTTTACTGCCATAAATATCCTTTTAAAATCTGATTAGAGCTCAGTCAGATCAAAGCCTAAATGTTGCCTCCAAGCAGTTGCGGCACAAACTGTGGCAAGTTGACAAATGGGTGGCACCTCCAGATGTCCAGGTGTCGCCACGTTCACATCCCCCATCTCCCTCTATTACCGTTCCCTCACGCCCTGTCCTTATTTTCTTTGCAAAATAGAAAAACACAACGATTCCCTGATGAGGGTTGCATCTACGCTCAAGTCAATGTCAAGTACCTAAAATGTTGAAAGACCAAAAAAAAAAGGCCGCAGGTGTCGGAAAATAAAGAAAATCTGTACAGGAACGAGGAAGGAGTGGGAAATTGGCAAATTTAAAAAATTTTTACTCTCAATCTGTACAGCTATAGTAATATTTACTTATTGTTTTAAAATGAATAGATGAATGGAAAATGAATAAGTAAACTCTACATAATCTCGGGTATTTCAGAAATTCGAATTAATGGATGCTCTCCACGCTATTCACTTATTATGGCATTCGAATGCAGAGTAAATATTTTACTAGTAACACGCAAATATTTGATTTTGCTTGCTTTTTTGCGAATGTTCATTGTATGGAATTAGGTGTTTACTGTATCGAGTGCCTTATAATTGTTTTGGCCACATTAGCTGTATTAGCGCCCTGAGTTATCGGTTACGAAAGCAGTAACAAAATGGGGTTTATTGTCTGTCTACCCGCAACCAACCGACTACTCCCGTATCCATCCTCCGCATTCAGCACCTTATTTCCGTCTCTCTGGTCAGTTTTATGCACTCTTTGTCTGCGTGTCGTTGTCAGAGTATGTCAATTTCAATTTGACATTTATTTTGTTGGGCGGGTGTCTGACTGTAGTCCCAGAGTACACACAGTATTTGTCTATGTGTGTGTGTGTGTGTTGGTTGTGTGTGCATAATAAGCCTTAACACACTGAGTCTTTCGTTCCCTCTCTCTCCCATACAATTGAATAAGCAACTGGCAACTTTCGGGTTGGTGTTGCCACTGCATCCAGTGTTGCACTGGCTATATGTTTTTGTGGTCAGCAATTTTATGTTGCTGATGTCTGGCGCGTATTGTCGCCACGCCTACCGCCCACCCGCAGCCACCGCCTGCCACAAGCAGCAGGCAACGTTCGGCTGTGTAACATTGTGGTTGCCATATCTGTTTTCATTGCGGCTGTTAAATCCTTTGCCGTTCAGCCTATAGCATCAGCGGTCTCCTCTGGCCCGGCCTACCCTGGTATTGCTCTCGGGGATATAGTCTCAGCCTCTGGCCTGAATGGGTGGCTGCACCAGTGGGAGTGGAAGGGACTGTGGGGGTAACATGAGGCGTAACAGCACGCACGACTACCTTGACCAAAGTTTTTATACGTCATTATTGTCTCTTTCTAGCACCGTGTCTCTTTCTCTCACTCCCTCACAGAGCCTATTTATTGTGACGGCTTATTGCAAATATTTTGACCCACCCACTTTGTAGTCGGATTTCTATAGCTTGTTACTCCTCATTTTCGCTTTGCGAATATTAATTACAGTACACCCTCTCATTAACCCACACACACTCATATCGTTATTATTATATTAATAGTTAGTTGCACAAACACCTGAAAGACTTTACGTCTCTTTGATTTGTCAATGTGGAACTATCTCTTATTTCTAGTTGTTCGTAGGCCTTTATTTCGATCTTGGAATACTTTGAATCGCTTGAGAATATGCAACGTACGAAACAGTACTTTGACTGTGTGTTTTCGCATGTCATTTGTCATATGATATTGCTCTTTTACAAACACTGTGCTAAACTATACTAAACCATAACTATATTCTATGGTACGTGTACCATATTATTGGTATACCATATTATTGACGGAATCTAAAGAGATTTGATGTACATATTCAAACTGTGACTCATTTTAGTTAAGTTTAGTTGAATCTTTCCCTCCGTCTCTCTCTCTCTCTCCCTCTCTCTCTCTCTCTCTCTCTCTCTCTGACTCTATCTCTTTCTCTCCTACTCTCCGTCTAGATGTATTTGTTGCTCTCTCTCTCTCTCTAGCTATTGTCTCAAACCTTTGTCTTTGGCCTCGCTCGAAGTCTGGCTTCGCTTTTTTCCTCTCATATGCTCGGTTCTTAGTACGCACGTACGAAATAATTATAGCGCAACTACGTGTATAGCATATGCAATCACATCTTGGAGTTTGACTCAGACATAGTAACATGTCTACCCACGCACCATGGTCCTCGTCTCAGGGAGTACGCCAACGCTAGCAACTTAGGTAGGTTTTTGGCTGACTTAAGCCCAGTCAGCGCATTTTGCCATTCTGTTGCCATATTTTGTTTTTTTTTTTTTTTCTTTTTTCTTTTCGTAGCTGAAAACCATTTTTAGGCATAAATTCTGTAAAACGAACCCAGCGGCACAGGGACAACATGAAATATTACGTGATCATGGAGGTGAAAGCGTCAAAGGGCATTGCTTAATTTAGATCAGTTGTAAGTTCCTTTTACTAAGTCTACAAATACAGATATTATTCTTGAAAGATATGTATTTTTTTAATTTCATAAGTTATAAGATTATGCAAATTAAATCCAAAAATACTATAAATAACAACAATTGCCTTTAGCATGATTCGCACTTATAAAAAGTTCTTCGAATATATTACTGTTCCGAGGAGGATGCCTTTTTTTGCCCAAAGGTGGTACAACAAAGTATCCTCCTCGGAACATTTTGGATCTGTGGGATCTGCTCCCGACAATTACATTGTGATTATTATTTTAGTAGCTTCTGTTGTACTCCATAACATAATATCATTGATTCCTTCAAATGTTCGCCTTGATTATAGGAATAACACTCTACTACCATATGTCCTATTGGGGCATATTTTCATTCTATTTAACCAAAAAGTTGCCAAAAGTTGCTATGGCTTTTTGGCTGCTTTTCCTATGTCAAATTTTTCTCTTTTTTGTGCTTCGTCGTTTTTTTCTGGCTCCCTCTGTTTTTTTGTCATTTCCAAATATTGACGGCTTTTTATTTCGATATTAAGTTCACATACATACGTATATGTATACACACGTCTATATACTCGCTATAGAAATTATCCAGTTGTTTAGCTGCCTTTCCTTTGTGTTTGTCCTTTGACGGTAAACTTCAACTTTTCGCTTTGTTTCTCTCGAATTTTTTGTTTGGCCTTGGTCCCACGTGGCGTTACTGTTGATTGCTTAAAGTTTTTAGCTTGGATATTCCTATAGGTCTAGTGTGGACTGATTACTATTTAATAGAGATATACACAAAGGCTTAAAAATATATTCTACACTATTCTATTCCATATATGTAAATCCAATATAAACTTACTAGATTATTATACTTCATAATAAACTATTTTATATATACTGTCCTATACAAATTGGTGTAGTCAACTCTACCGAGCTGGATCAATCCTGACTTTAAGTAGCTAAAGGTATTACAAAAGGCAGCGGATCATAATTAAATTTTAATACCCTTAAAGTATGATCTATGTTGTTCCATGTTGAAGTGTAATCCCATTTAGGCAAGTTGATGCCTTACTATGACTACGCCTTTAAATTGTGAGCCAAGAACTTTGGCTAGTCACTGAGACCAGCAAGTATTCCAGATACACATGTAGGTTGTTAGTTTTAGGGTGAATGATGTAGGGTAGACAGGAAACCTTGTCACAGCTGTTGCATGTTGCGCCTAAAGTGTGCGTTAACTAAACCACAAAACGCACACGTTCCACATACGCTGTATGACGGTGATGACGATGATGGTGATGGTGATGGTGATGGTGATGGCGATGATGATGATAAGGTAGTGAGGGGCAGATACTGTGTAACGGTATACGGGGATCTTTTGGGCCTCGGATGCGAGAAGATGCTAAAATTTGGATCGCCGAAAAACTTGGCAAAGTTTTGTGCCAAAAGTCCAACATATGTTACTGTTCATGCATGTTATTCCAGTTAGTCAGTTAGTCAGTCAGACTCTGTCATGGTGCGTGGCACGAGGCAGGAGGCAGGGCCAGAGGGTGCGATAGAGCGTGGTGAGAGACTATTGAGTAAAGCTGGGCTAAGTTAGTTTTGCTCTTGCTCTTGCTCGCACACAGAGTCAGCTGGGCTTTTAAGGCAGTGTAATTATAATAAGTTTTCAAGCCATTTTTGTTCTTAATATGTCTTTATCTCTCTTTGCCATATCTAACACCCTGTAAAGCGTGGGTTTTAGATACCATACTCAAGAGGCAACAAATAATAAAACCTTGTCATTTGAAGGCATTAAAATGTACTAAGCCAAAAAGTACCTAAGCAAGCCTTAAGAGGGTATAGTCTAGTTGGCTGTACTCAAGCCATTACAGGGTGTTTTACAGGCGCCCTCAAAGACGGTAGCTCTGACTTAGATGTTTCTTTTTACCATTTGGCTGCTTGGGTATCTCTGCAACACTCGTTGTTCAAATAAGTTTTTGATAAGAAACTTATGATGAGTTTTCTTCACACACACACGCTAACACGGGTGCGATGTAAGGATGTGATGGGTAGAGGGTAGTTTGTGAGGTAGCACATGTACACACAGCTGTTGAATTTGGCCAAATTAGTGTAAACACGTCTTGTTTTGTGCTGAGGCAGGGAGAAACATGTGCAACTAATTTGCAGTTTTGGCCAAAACAAAATTCACGAAACTGCCAACTGGCAACTGGACTCATCTGACTACTACACTGAGCAAAATATCAATATCATTTGTTACATAATATAACATGTCTTCGAATAGACTATAGTCAGACTTTAATATAAATGCGAATCGACAATAAACGTAACAAATTATGAGATGGTGTGAATCGCAACATAGTCACATCACTACCATCCAATATATTATATTTCATCATATTATTGTCAATCGCGGAGTTAGAAGCATGTGCCTATTGGTGGTATCGCTCGACAGTTGATAAAGCAATATGATGTCTTTAAGATTATCTTAAATTGTATTGAAAAACTGATTGCAATATCCTAGCGATATCTAAGATATATTTTTGGATATCTTGTAAATCAGAAATGCCATGCCGCAGGTCAAAAAACCAGTGATGAGGCGACGTTTTTTGTGTGGGTAACAAACTAATTTACATTTCCGGACGGGTAGTGGCACCAAGAGGGGGCTTAGGCGAGTAATGGGAGATTGGAGCTGTACTGTGGGGTTGCGGGATTGTGGGATTGTGGGATTGGCCTCTTGCCGGAGCTGTCTGCTGACTGTCAAAAGTTTATTTATTTGACACGAAAAAAGTTGACACAGACACCAGGCAGAACAACACCCGCCCCACAAATCCTTACCTGCGCCTGGAGGGTGGCACAGACAGTTAGGCGTTGCGTCAGGGCGTGGCTTGTCACGAAACGAAATCGGATTTATTTGCCAGGGCCTGAAATTGGATTACAATTGAGTTGTAATTATGCGACAAAACAAAGAGCGTTCGGAGCACTTTGCTGTTCCCGCCCTTAACGCACCATCAACCTCAACCTAAACCAAAAGCTCTCCAGCATACGATTTCCTCTTCGACTTACCATACTTACCTTAGAAAGGACAAATTCATCAGTTTTGAACAGCATCTTTTGAAATATCGCATTTTGCATTAATTAAAACTGATTTAATTAAAGCCCACGTCGTATTTGGTACATGGTACACAAGTTATGGTAGACACAAGCTTAACTCATATACCAAGTTTTCAGGCAACCCCTGCGCTCAATACATAATACGAAGTGCTCTTGACTTGTTCTTTTTTGGCTCTGCATAAAGGTGAAAGTTTAATTAAATATGCATCAACTCAATCTGTGCATTTTGATTAAGGACTAACTCTACAGTTCACGGCATAACGGAACGTAGCGTCCTACTAAATATGAAGTCATCTACAGTTCCTTCTTATTCATGAACTTGTGCTTGTGTTTGTACTTGTATCTTTTTATTATATATTACTATTTTTGTTATAATGTAAGAAAAATATTGTATTAATATGGTTCGGTTTAGTTGCACTGAGCTTTATGTCAAGTGTTTTGGAGCAAATGAATATATGCTTTCTGACAGATTTCGTTGACATAATATTTTGATACCGATAGCTTGCAGTATACCAGAAAATAAATTTATACATATAATATTTTTTAAATATTAGGATAATTTTTTTCGGAGATTTCGTATACTTTTAAGGCTTTTACTTTTCTATTTTCTGCAAAATTCTAGTATAAAACCTAAAATTTCTGACACAAATAAACAATTTATCACAATATATATTCAGCTAAAAATGCATCCTGCCTATAACCAAAGAAGGAATGTTGGCCGACTCTGGGCCATACCAAACAATGAGGTTAGAGGCGAAGAATATGTCGATAATGAGAGACGTGCGATTGAAGAGGACGATATCGCAGATGATTCCGATGATGAGGAAGTGGAGAATGAAGACAATTTTGTTCAAGATTTAAGAACTATGCTAATGAATCAGAGAGTGCATTTTGACATGGGCGAAGGAGATGGACGTCACGTCTGGAGCTGGGGTTTACCATTGGCAATGGATCAGGATGGCGCTGGAGATGATTTTCGCCTATGGCGCACGCCAATGCTAATTGCCATACATAGACCTATACTGCCGGCCGGGGCTCCACGAGTAGAGCTTGTGAGAGGTCCTGATGTACCAAACAATACAGCTGTGGGACCAGTACCACCTCCAAGAGCTATTGTACGCCAATTGAATCGTCAAAGGGCGCTGAATGAGGCCAGACTACAGCCCCCAGTAGAACCGGCCATAGCAGAACCGCCCAGGACAGCACCGCCTATTGCAGAAGTCGCCGAAGTTGCAGGACCTCAAGCTCGCGAGCCCAGGCGCGAACACCATTCACCAGTTAGGATAGAACGAGCTCCTGGATTAGAACCGATTCTGCCCAATGAACCGCCCGAAGCAGCCAATGCACCCAATTCAGCCAATACACTGAATAGCAATGATGCACCTTCCCAGCGACCTATTGACAGACCCTGAACAAATCATCTACAAATCTGCAGTGACTTCAACAACGCTATCTCCTGGATTTAATTTCTTGAATAGAAGCTTCTCAACTCGGATAACTCTGTGCGATTTCACATCCCACGTTCCATATTCTAAAATCTATCAACACAAAGCATGTGATACGATATGTGGCTCTTTCTGTGATGTGAATGTAACAGATTCATGCTTAATACCACACAGATGTAACAATACATATACCACTCTCTATATCTGTACACACAATGTATGTATATATTGGCAATAAAATCATCAATCTCGACAACACCATCCATATTGCTTTGTAATTTATTATAATAGGTACTCACACCCTCTACTGCAGTATTTTTTTTTTTTTAATCCATACCTAATCTAACGCACGCATATAATATTTTACTGTTCAATGAGCAATTATCCCTAACGAAGCTGCATATATCTGGCGATAGAGAACATCCTGAAAACGTTTGCAGACCGTGCAGTCGGATCGATGTTACCAGTTCCAATGAACCAGACAGAATGACGCCAGATCTTATGGCACAGTCTATATGGTAACTTCTTTTGAAGAACACGTTTTTGAATGGGATCTGTTACATTAGTTCAATAAGTAATTAAATAAGTAATCATGAATCCATACACTCCATGTGATGTGGGTATATGATAATCTGAATCCGAACACTGGTATCTTCAACATTTGTAGTTGTTTCCTTTTGAGTTTAAGGAAGAGACATCATGGACATGTTCCAATACAATTGCGGTTGATCTTAAAGTAAATTTATATTGTATATTTACGTATACCCTTGAATACGAAACTTTTGAATCGTACGTACTTATCGCAATGGTATTTCCTAACTGCCTCCATTGATTTCATTGAGTAGAGTATGCGTATAATTGAAAATTGAAGAGGAATATTTAGCAACAAAGGCAGCACTAATAAAATTATATATTCGACATCAAGTAGAGCTAATGTATCACACACTCCTTGCACCCTTACACCCTTTTGCTCCTTTATGCACTGACTCACTGCTCGCAATACTTATATATACTATACTATATACATATGCTCCATATGGAGACTGTTGCTTTAGGGCTTCGCCGACTTGTGTGGAAGAGTGGGCGATTGCTGCAAGGCAAAGCTGGAGGCGTGATGGATGCTGAAACATTGGTACGGTGTTGTACTGTTGGCTCAGACGAAGCACAGTTAGTGCCAGAGTTGCCATTAACAGACACAATGTCGAGCTGTCAGACAATTGAAGGCACAACGTTTGGGTTACCATTATTTTGTAGATGGGGTGTAAGAACTGGAATGGAATCGGAATGCTCTGCTCATCGGGGGCACATTTTATTGCTTTATGCATTTAATGAAGTGTTGCCAGAGCGAGACAAGAGCCAGCACTTTCTCTCTATATTTTGTTCTAGGTTATTGGAGGGAGTGAGTAAACCTTTCACTTTTTCAGTATGACAGGCGGCAACATGTCAAATATTTCTGATGGCCTGACTAGCTGACTCACTGCTTGAATAAATGCGTGACTGACTGACTGATTGATTGACTGACTGAAAAACTGAGGGAGTGACTGACTGACTGCCTGTCTGTCTCCCTGTCTCTCTGCTTGTCGACTTGTCTGCGTTTCGCTTGTAATGCATAAAGAATGAAGCTTAAATATAAGTTGGAAGATGAGAAATAGGATTAACTTGTCACACAATTGAATTTAATTTTCCATACACACACACACACACACCTCCAGCATCTCGAAACTCCGTTTGAAACGCTCCAACCCTCTCAGCGACTCCCCACAACTAGGCTGCTGTTTCAGCTTCTGTTTTGGGGCTGTTGTTTCTGTTGCTTTTTTGGGTATTGTTCATGTGTTTTGGTATGGTGTATTACTTTCGCATTGGGGAATTGAGCAGTTTTATTTGTCTCTCAGTTTCCCTTTCAGAATCACTTTCTCTCTATCTATTTTTCTCTAGGTCTCCATTTCTCTCTTTCACTCTTTTTGAACAAATGTTTTTGTGGTAAGCTCTTGGCTTCGGTTTTGTAATGAAATTACGAACTGCTCTCAGATTTGTCAAAGCAATCAATACACCATTTCTCGGTCTCTCACTCCGTTGCCCCTGTTTCACAATATCTATGTTTCTCTTCATGTTGTTGTCATTGGTCTGTGCTCGGTATTTACTGGGTCTAAGAATTGGCTGTATTGCCTGCCTGGAAATTGTTGCACTAAGTTAACCCTTTTCATCTCGGCTTGCTCTGATTTGACTCCTTCAGTCTGATTGATCCGACAAAATATTCTGACAAATAATTTTCTCGTTTACATTTATATGCATGTATCTTGCTGCAGCACCGTTTTAAATTTTCATCTTATCTTCTTTATAATTCTACAAATAATATTATCTTTCGAAATCAATAAAAAAATGAATTGCTAAAGTGAAACCTTTATCTTAAACAGTAGGTATCGTAGCATTGCAACCTCTCAAACCCTTCTGAGATTCTTACGGTTCGGCATTTAAAAAGTAATGTATATACTCATCCATCAATTAAGCAGTTCATTCCAGTATTGAAGATTGCATCACTGTCAATGCGCCCAGATCGTATATTCAGACCCCTTGTGCTTCATTCCTAGTTACAAGCAGGACATTGGGTATGCGACTCACATGGCTGAGTCCTTTTTGATCCTTTGATTAGCGAGAACAAAGAGTCTGTGGCAGACGTTCATTAACTGTCACAGAAACCTGACAATCAACTCCCTCTTTAAATAGAAAGAGAGAGGGAGACTGAGAGAAGAAGAGAGATAGAGAGAACGGTGCAGTAGTTCCATATGTTCAGAGTCAACAGAGGTTCAGTCTTAATTAAATAGTTCAATATGTATATATATACACATATATATATATATTCTGTATAGAGGGTATGTGTGGATGGTACATAGGTATTTGTGGTGCTTGATGTGGAAATACGGTCCTGTTGAGTATAAAAATGTCTAATCCATTTGCTCGATACTTATGCACGCCTGCACTCTGGGGATTAATAAACGTGGCCCAGCTTCGGCTTTAGTTTGAGTTTAAGGCTGGAGTTGGGTCTTGGGCTAGAGATTGTATCAACCACCAAGATGAAGCAGAACTCACGACGCAGTCAAATCAATTTCAACTGTCAACTGTCAATCAGGCAACAATTCAATCACGTAACGCACTGGGACTTTGTCTACTATCCATGCCATACCCCTGGAATACCGTAGCTTTATTCACATTTAGCACTTTTTCTTCATTTTACTCTCTCTCTCTCTCTCTCTCTCTCTCTCTCTCTCTCTCTCTCTCTCTCTCTATCTCTCTCTCTCTCTCTCTCTT
>JBANCZ010001121.1:0-24545 GCA_037040025.1 Sphaerogastrella javana | reverse complement strand
AACACAGGGTCCCTACTGTCGGGAAAGTCCCTACTGTTGGATATGTATATATGTATATATGTATATATGTATATTTGATATATAATTTCTAAATTTAAGATTATTATTGATTATATTTAGTAAAATGATTATTATAATATACATGGTAGTATAATGTTTATAATATGTCTATAATATGTAATATGTCTCTATACATATTCTCTCTATATGAGTATTTTTATTGTACTGTATAGAGGGTTCTTTTCGTGCGGTGTTAGGTTGTTGCTCGCGTTTTGAAAGCTCTACAATGGCGTGAAATAATATGCAAAATACTTTCCTGCACGTGTGTGTGTGTGTGTGTGTGTGTGTGTGTGTGTTGTATGTATGTGTGTGCGTGTTTGCATTAGCCACTCCATAAAAATGCAGTAGAAGTAGCGGCTGGAGGCAGTCATAAGAGTGTTGTTGCTGTTGTTGTTGTTGGTCGTGCTGCCGAAGTGGTGTTGATCGCCTCACGGTTGCTAATTAGGCCACTTACCAAACCCGGCACCCGGAATACAGCAACAACAACAGCAGCAATAGTAGTAGAGCCGTGTAGCATAGATGGAGTCAGAGGGCACTCTTTACAGGAAATCATGTAGCATGTAAGGCGGGAGCGGGCTTTTTTTGCCATCCTTACCTCATATGCCGTACATTGGTATACATATAATATAGCCCAAAAAGGGGTTGTTGCAACAGTTGCCCCACCCACAAAATACTCAAGCCGAACACCCTGCGACCGCCCTATGCACTCACTCCTTGCACAACCCCACTAGAGCGACGATCCCGCCCCTTGGCAGTACCTGAACTTAGGCAACCATTATTGCATGCTGCCATAACAGTGTGTGTGTGTGTGTGTGTGTGTGTGTGTGTGTGAGTGTAGGTATGTGTGTGTGAAGGAGGTCAATGCATTGGCTCCGCCACTTCACATCAGCATGTAGTGCTAAAAAAGAGTGAGAAACCCGGAGCGGGTCGCTGGTGATGAACGGAGAGGTGTCTAAGGCGTGTCAGGATAGAGGGTTTGGGGCAACTGGGTGGAGTTACTTGCACAAGAGCCTCGTCTATAAGTCATTAAAAGTTCCACAAAGTGCGGCAACAGTATACAGCAAGTATGGTCTTTAATAGAGTCTCTTCAATGATTTCCACGAATTCTTAAGTGAAACCAACTCAACAATTAGGTATTACTTCTAGAAAGATAAGAAATAAATTTAAAAAACTTTCAAATATAGATGTATGTATATATACATACACGTATGCATGAAAAGGATAAAGTTCTGAGGTATATATAGGCTATACACCAAAGTATCTACAATGTATAAGCTTTATCGATGCCTATAATAGACCCTACACACAGTAGAAAAATTCTTTAGAAACAAACCCGACAAATCGGGTTAAACATAGTCAGAGGTCATAGATATCGAATCGATAGAATATATAAATACATTGTAAAGTATTCCCAAATATTGAGCGTGATATTTATAATGATAATTAAAGACACAGATGGGTAATTAGACTGGTAATTAGATAATTAAGGTTCTATTTGCATGAGCTTTTAAAAAGGAACTCATGCCATATCCATAAGCGACAATGAATGAGATAGAGAGGCCTGAACAAACTACAAAGGAATAGGGGAATTAAAGAAGGAGTGAATGAGTGAAGTGAATGAAATTCAAGCACAGGATATGCGGCAATTTTGATCCAAAATTCGGGGCAAGTGCGTCATGCCACTAAGGTGGTAAAGGGGGATGAGCAATTGGAGGGCTTGGGGGGCGTAAGTTAAGGAAGCATTGAGGCAAAAGTGCCTTAAATATAAACGCATTTAGACGAAAAAGATCAGAGAGTCGCGGCCGATGAAAGCAACGTGAAGCGAATACATTTTGGGTAATTTGATCTGGTCTGAAAGGATATACTACATAGAAGCATATTACCATAAGCGACGCCAGGTTATTCAGCATGAATTGTACAGGATAGGTCGAGCGGGTCATTCAACTGCAAGAGATAGAGAGAGAGAGAGAGGGAGAGAGAGACTGTGAAAAAGACAGACAAAGTCAAAGAGAAACAGATAGAGATAGAAAGAGCGAAGAGATCTCGATCTATGAGTGTTAACTTTTACGACCTATGTTTTCTAACGTTTATAGTTTTATAGGTAAAGTTTTTATTATCTATATGGTAGAATATATTAGGTTTTCAATGATCCATAAAATCCGTAACGAAAACTGAATGGGTCTAAGAACCTTAGATTATAAGTGGTGTTGGTATAATAGAAAAGGTTGCATGTAGGATGTATCACAAATAAAAGTTTCCAAAGTTTTGACATTTGAGAGAGGATTTTCTAAGAGATTATTCAGTACGGTAGCTCTAAGATCTGAACTGTTTTCGAAGATAAACCAAAGCAACGAGACGATAGAAATTGTTAGGGAAAAGAGGAAGCAGAGTCGAGGCCGATGACGAGAAGGGGAATGTTGATGTTTTTTACGAGCAGCTGTCAAGGCGCGCGAGCGCATGACGTGACCCTTGGGTCTGGCCTGCATAATCAATTGGGAGACAGTTCGACGAAAAGCGTCTGCACGGTGGTCCATATACCGAGCATGTCAATTAAGTCAATCCGGCAACGGAACGACCAGTTGTACTACAGAAAGAAAGATAGACGGACAGACAGACCGACACTGATTTATGCAATTTGCCAGCGGCCTCAAATCGAAATCCAAGTTTCACTAAAGTAATACGCGCAGTTCGAGTCCAAAATTTCCAGCGGCGGCAACACTTCCTTCCGTTACAGTTCCCCAAATATGAAAAAAAATATTACCACTGTGACGGAAGGAGGGGGGGGGGGGGGTGTATTGTGTGTGTTTGTGGGGGGCCCTGTTAACAAGAAGATATTTTGGTAAAGTAGAGCGAGAACCCTGTTAATTGGCGGACATTGCGTTCGGTGCGTGCCCCAAAACAGTTAGAGGGAGACTAAGAGTGTGTGAGAGAGAGAGAGAGAGTGCGAGAGAGAGACTTGATAATAACTTCTTCAACGAGCGCCATGAAGTGAAATTATTCGGGTAAACATGCACGCTAATTACAAAGCTTTAAACGATCCCCAGCAACAACGAGCCTACAACAACAACAACAACAAAAAAAAAAACGAAAACTTACAAAAAATGAAGAAACCCAAAAAAATAACAACAACAACAAAAAAAATGATATAATATTTTATGAATCAATTCACAAGAGCGCCAAGTGGACCACCGTCGCAGTCCGCTTCGACGCCAGTCGACGACAGGCGCTGCCAGGCACACGAATATCGCCAGCTGCACAGTAGTGCACATATCACCGTATTGCCAACGAAATTTGTGTGTGACCGTTTTACAGCTTACATTTCTACATTTGTCTCTACTCGTCTATTTGAAATGGAATAGTAAATTATAATAATAAACTATTGCACTTTATACTATGTTATATTATATTACATAATATTATATTGTATTATATAATATTACATTTTATATAATATTATAATATATTATATTATTATATATATTATATATATTATATTATATTGTTTTTTATTATCACATTAAGCGATTTACTCAAAACTTGAGTATTTCAGTCTAGGAGAAAGATTGTTTTATAGAATTTGAATATTGTTGTAGTATTAGAAAAGTTTAGAATAGGAGATAGAATTACTTAATATAAGGTATTAGTGAACTTAATATAGTTGGCAAGATCCGTGACTTTATAAGGTTAAATTATGTATACGGTTGTTATAGATTGATAATATGATATAATAATATGCTTAGCTGGTTTTAGTCTGTCTATCTATAAGTCTATTTGATACCGTGCGATTGTAATTTAAATTTGAGCATGATTTCAATGCAGTTCGTGCCACTGTGCACTGGCACACGAATATTGCCAACGTCGCCATCGCCATCGCCATTGCCATCGCCATCATCGTCGTCGTCGTCGTCGTCGTCATTGTGCAGTTAGGCGAATGAGCCACTTAAAGAGCCACAAATAATAATAACGACTTTAACGACAAGAGCAGAGCAATAATAATAATAACAACAACAAAGCTTAACCCCTTCAACCCCCGCCCCAGTCCACACAATGTGGAGCAAGTTGCATAAAACTTGCTGCAGGGTCTGCGGCTGTGGGGAATCAGTCAAACAAAGTTGAGGCTCCGCGTCCGCCCGCTTATGACTGAAGATTGAAGTTTGTTCGGCGCTTTTTTTTTTCGTTTCATTTTTTGTTGTTATTGTTGTTTTTGATTATGACGAGAGTAGCCTCATCATCATCATGAAGAGTAGAGGCTGAGGCGAGAGGGTTTCTGCAGCACGGACGCCTTAACAAGCTTAAGCGAACAGGTTTATTATGATATGGTCAGCATCGTGGTGGTCAAAATATAGTGCTTCTCAAACTGTAAGCAGGGAATATAGAAGGATTGAGAGAGAGCGGATAATCATTATATGAGTCACCCGAAATATAATCTATGTCACAGGGTAGAGGGTAGAAGATAGGGGATAGGAAATAAGAGATAGGAGATAAGTGATAGGAGATAGGAGATAAGAGATAGGAGATAGGAGATAGGAGATAGGAGATAGGAGATCGGAGATCGGAGATCGGAGATAGGAGATAGGAGATAGGAGATAGGAGATAGGAGATAGGAGATAGGAGATAAGAGATAAGAGATAAGAGATAAGAGATAAGAGATAAGAGATAAGAGATAAGAGATAAGAGATAAGAGATAAGAGATAGGAGATAGGAGATAGGAGATAGGAGGTATGAGATATGAGATATGAGATATGAGATATGAGATTAGAGATTGGACATTGGACATTGGAGATTGAAGATAGGAGATTGGAGATTGGAGATAATATATTGAAGGGATTTTGGTAAATTAGAGCTATCTTATAGGGTCAAAAGTGTCTATTGACTCAATGTCTAATAAGGAGTCATTAACCCGGTCTTAAAACTTACCTTTGCCAATGCCTCAAGCGATTTACTTTGATGGGTTTTAATGTGTGAGTTGTTACTATGGCCATGCTTAAAATCTCAGCTCGTAAAATTGCCATTTCGGCGTGTACCCCTCTAGTGCCTTCTCCTTCCTACTCTGTTCGATCAGCTTCGGAATATGGAATGCTGTGCTTAAATACAGCATCGGATTCGGAGCTCTGGCCCCGGTGGGGCTGTTCTGATAGACACATCACATCCGCGCCGTAATAAAATGAAAGCACGCACAGTCAACACCAGCAGCTATAGTCGTCAGGAAGCATGGTTGGTGAGAAAGGGAGAAAGATGGAAAGACAGATATAGAGTTAGACCAGAAGTAGGGGAAACGGTGCTCGTTAATATCTAATCAGTTTCAGTAACAAAATCAACATGAAACTCATCGAAATCAATTCTAATGATGATCACATTGAAAGCGTTGACATGTTCTTGTTCCGCCTTCCTTTCCCTCTCTCTCTCTCTCTCTCGCCTTGTGCACCTCTGGCTCTTAACAAGGTTCTGCTATTAGCTATCGGTGCAGTTGCGTGCTTGTCATTTATAACACCTAACGGTTGATTTGCTTTATCTTTTATTTGAAACATTATAATTAACATAAACTACTGCGTGTGGCCTCCCTGGAGCATGGAAGAAGGGCAATGTACTGGGGGCTAGGGGAACCCATTCAAAATTTTTAAATGGAAGAAATGATCAAAGACCTAGCGTAATGTTTGGCATACCATATTTAATAGACCTCTAATAAAAAGGAGTAGAGGAAATTGAAGAAAATAGAAGATATGTATGAGATACAACTTATATCAACCAAGCCATGGACGTCCTATGGTGTATTAGGTATAATATCCCAAGAGTGCTAAGAAATTGAAATAGAAACAGTACGAAAAATGCTTGGAAGTGGTCGAGTGATAGAGGTGTTTCGAAAGCTTTTTGGAAGAATACCCAATTAAGTACCAAAATGAGCTGCACAGGAAGGCCATAGGTCAAACAAAGAGTGAAAAAAGTGTGGGAGTTATATGGATGTAATCTAAAACGTATTAAGAAGAAGAGGAAAAGAGAAATCATACTTTATCGTAAAGCCAAACAAGCTGAAAGATTCAGAGTTCGTAAAGTGATCGGTACGAATTGCTTGCAGACAAAGAATATGGTCTGCGCAGGAGCTGTCGTCAGTATGGGGCGGGACGGTGACCAAAGCATGGCGAACTGACGGCGATGGCGATGGCAATGCCACATTGGGCCCACCCACGCCGCCAATTGGGCGTACGAACGAAGCCAAACAGAGGAGAAAAAAAAAAAACAAAAAAAATTCTAGAGACTTGTTGAAACGAACAACAGCAACAGAAACAACTCTTGCAACATTCAACTAAATATAATTCTCTTTTTTTTTTTTTTGAGTTGTTGTTGTCTTTGACTTGTTGTGATTATGGCAAGCCGCGCCATCAACAACATCAACATTATCATCAGCCTCAACAACATCAACAACATCCACAACATCAACATCATCCACATCATCATCATCATCATCATCATCATTATCAGTATCATCATCAAAGTCGCGTCTCGTCTCGTCGCGTTATTTGTTGATTTCATAATCTCTTCCGCTGGCGGTTGTTGTTGTTGTTGTTGCGGGTGTTGTTGTTGTAGATTTGTGGGTGACCGCGCACTCTCTAAAAACGTCAATCACTCAATTAAACTTAATTATAATTGCGAAGCGAGTTTTTTTCTTGGTTTTTTTTTCTTGTTGTTGAATAAAATCAGACTTGAATTTCCCCCTTTGGCTTTAGATTAGGATTAAGAGACGCGTGGGGTGGGGAGGGGAGGGGAGGGTTCTCTGAGTTGTATTAGTACCATAGGGGCTGAGCCTTAGAGCACGTCGATCGACAATGAGATGGAGATTGTGATTGGGATTGGGACTCCGAATGAGAATGAGAAAGAGATTGAGATTAAGAGTGAAGACGGGCAATACATGATGCATACACTTGGAAAAAAATCTGTATTAATTTGGTAGAAAATATAGAAAATATCGACGAAAAGCAGTAAAATGAGTTTGAGGGTGGAATAGTCCAGCCCCCATAGGGGTGTTATATATAGTATATGTATACGAAAGAATAGATAAAAGTGAGTGGACAGCTATGTCATCTATAATGAAGTCTGGAAAGTGATGTAGTGAAAGAGAGGAAAAAATGGGGTCTTAGTGTAAGGGTAGCTAAAATGGGGCCATGGTCAGATCGAAGGCTAGAGGGAATATACTAAGTGCAAACTGTTGTTGTAGCTGCTGCTTGTTATTCCTCGTTGGTCTCTGAGATTTCAAGAAATTCGTAGAAAATTGTAAATGCACGAACATGAGTAAGCACAGCGGCTGCTGACGATAATGAAGTGCATGATGACGATCATTGTAATGATGATGATGATGATGATGATGGTCATGATGCTGGTGACTGCTGACAATCCACAGCAGCAATGGCAGCAACGCCTTTGACTGGCCTGAGAAAACAGTGTGCCAAAAAGAGATAAAGAAATAGGGGAGGACAGAGAAAGACCGGGAGAGGTAGAGATAGAAACAGAGCTTGCATGATGTTGTCGCGTTATGCAAAAATACTCACCGCAACCCCTCGCAGCCGCCCTCCCACTAAAAATGCCCAACTTGTAGGCGCCCACCCAGAAGACAAGCGAATGGTCAGTGGACAACGGACAACGGACAGCGGGCAGTGGATAGGGGACAGTGGAAAACTGCGATCGTCAACGAGACGCGACAAGACGAAGACAAAGCGCTACAGAGAGAGAGATAGAGACAGAGAGAGACAGAGAGAGAGAGAGAGAGAGAGAGAGAGAGACTGAGACACAAAGGGAGGAAGAGAGAGAGAGGCACAAGAGTTGTGCGACTAGAGATGGTATATGTTTATGTAACGATTTTCAGAATTTTAAAAGGAATTAATATTGGAGCTGTCCCAGACTCTGAAAGTCCGATCAACCCTTTATCAAGATTCATTCCGAAAAAGGAATATTAATCTTATATTGAATTACATTCTTATTGTATATATCGAATATTTATAAAATATATTATATATCCGGTAATGAAAACGAATAAAAATAACGTTCCAGTATAGGTTTCGATCTTTGATAGATTGATATATCGGTTGTAGTTACGGTTTCGCAATAAAACGGTTTAACCGGTTCGGTTTTATCTTATTCCTTGATATATATATCTGTGATGCTGAATGTCATCTGTAGTATGTATATACAAAATGGGTCTAATTGTAGGGAAACCTGGCTGATTTGTGTCCTAATGTCTTGATGAATTGAATTGCAACGCGTAGTCGAAAGCACGAAAGAAGTCCATCTCTAGGCAGAAAGATGGCGTGCGATGAGTGGTGCGAGGTACAAGAAGGTAGGGGGAAGAAACGGGGGTGAGTAGTTTGGGAAACGTTCAGAGTCACAACGGGTACTTTCACCTAGACGACAGACAAAGCGTAACCCTCTGCGGTTTACGCTTGAAGATCTTTCACACACTGTGACAAAATGCCTCTCGCACAGCGTGAAAGCCAACAACAGAGGTACTTGCAGAGGCGTGCCAGTTTGATGGGACTGGAGGGGAGTAAGGGTGCAGTTGGGTTACGCACTTGCAGAACAATTGCATTGCTCCATATGAGTAGGAGGCAAAGGGTAAAGCCAGAGGCAAAGGCAGTAGAAGACGGCACTTGGTAGTGGTTCGCATGAAACTCTCGCATTATGTAAAGAAGGGCGACACACACACACACACACACACACACACACACACACTCACAATGTGTGGGCGTCAACTACATTGACCAGTAGAGCGAACAGGGACACACACACACACACATAGAGGGAGAGACAGAGGAAGAGGGCCGTGCGAGTGGACTACAGTCGGAGATCATTGGACCGCTGCATTGGACATTGTCACATATTTTTACGCTTTTGCGATTTAAGACCAAGAAACAGAAACTATAGCTTGTTGCAATTGTTGTTGTTGTTGTTGTTGTTGCTGTTATTGTGGGGTCTGCTTGGTTAGTACGAGGTATCTAATTAGGGGGCGTGTTTTTGTTGTCGGTTCGCCGGTTGACAAACTGTTGGGCAATTTGTTGTTTCGTGTTGTTTGTGTTGTTTTTGTCTTTTCAGATCTGTAACTGGGAAATTTCGAAATTGGAATTACAATTGCAATTGTTGGCTTTATTTTACAGATGGGCAGCAACACACGGCCAAACGGAGTGGGAGAACTACTCTCGAAGAAGGGGGGCAGAATGGGGCAACATAACGCCTGCAAGAAGTTCAGATATTTCTTACAGTTACTCACATTGTAGCTATAGTTGAGTGGAGAAAGGGTTTTGTTTGGACCGTACAGTACCTTATAATTGATATTTGCAATGGATTTAAGCACAGGGTAGTCATACGTCTAGGGAATATATATATACATATATGTATATATTAGCTATCTTGTTCACCTTTTACCCAAAAGCCGTATTCAGCTACCTTCTGATGCTACCATTGCACTATCATATAGTGTGGTATTAATCAAGGAATGAAACCAGAACCAAACTTTAACTAATACCGATAATTCAATCTATAAAATATCGAAACCGATACCGGAACGTTATCGTTTTCATTCTAGGGAATAAAGTCAAAACCGAAACCGTAGCCAAAGCCGATATTTAAATCTATCGGATATCGATACAGGCAAATTGGATATGTTTTGAAATAATGCATTGAGGTTACTACTTACATAGATAGAAGACTTGTTAATATGTATTTGTATATTGAATGATTAGTGTGTTGATAGTTATTATTAATATTGTTGCTGTGTTTGTTGTTGTAGCTGTTTGTTGTAACAGGATTACAATAGCTACAGCTGTCCAAAGGCAAATGCAGGAGCAACCACAATGCTATGACTAAGGGTAGAGAAGCAGGGCTTACCTCTGCTCCGGGTTCGAGATTGATATCTCACAGAAAGAGAAAGATTGTGAGATAGAGAGCGAGAGAGAGAGAGAGAGAGAGAGAGATAGAGAGAGAGAAAGAGGGAGATAGAGTGAGAGAGAGGAAGTGTGAGGGTGGAAGGTATGTGAAGATATAGTTTAGGGTTTTCAGTTACTACCGAATGGGCAGTCAAGTAGATTTAATTGCAGCAAGCCCTCAAAATTAATTCAGACGAAAATCTAAATCTATTTTCTTTTATTCTTTTCTTTTTTCTTTTTGTATGTATATGTGTGTGTGTGTGTGTGTGTGTGTGTGTGCATTTATGTTTGTGTTTTCTCTTGTTTTTCCACGTTTTGCCCCGATTCGCTGATTTCCCATTTACTATTTTACTATATGTACTTTACTTACTATTCCCATTTTCTCAGTTGTTCGTTTATTCGTTCAAATGTTCTCAATTTCCATTGATTTCAATTGTTGCATTGCGAAAAACTATCGATTACAATGCAATACGCGAAACAAAAGAGCGCACAAAACGCAAAACGCGATGTAGTGGGGGTAGGCAGATGAAACACACATAGAGAGAGAGAGAGAGATAGAGGGCTCTCGAGAGAGTAAGAGAGAGAGAGAAACAGTGATTTCAGTGAGTTTACTGCGGGGGTGTAACTGCAATAAGCGGGGATGATTGGGTACTTAACAGATTTTGTAGGCAACAATCGGCCAAAACGTTTAGAGCCATTAAATCGACGCTACCTGAAACTGAAACCGAGACTCACTCCCCTGCCCAGCCCTTCCCCTAGCCATCAATTTACTTCACTTCACTACCCATTGTACAGCTTGATGATCTATCACTCTCGCTCTCTCTTACAAAATCTCTCTAATAATTTCTATTTCTATCTACTATATGGCAGAGAATCCTTAATGCAAGAACTACAAATCCTGCAATTTCCTTGGAGTACTTGAAACTATGTGAGTTTACGTTGTGATATTACAAATATTTTATATTTTTAATCAATTTGTACTATAATATTCGATAGCATGCAATGGATTAATCGATAATGCATAAATCTAATAGATCATTTCGTTTTTATGGCCCTAAAAAACCCAACTGAATCATTTTACAAAAGATATACTGGAACCAAATTTAGTTTTATTCGTTGAGGTGCATTAAATGAATTATTTTATTCACATTATTATTATTCAATTAAAAATATATATATATATTCTATAATTATCATAATATACAGAATTATAAAAATAGTTTATGGTTTTATAATTAACGTTTGCTATTGATTATTATCGCCCTGATATTCGAATGCATTAAAATTGCATCGAAAATTTTGGGCATGACAAAGCAGTCGGCAGGTGGCGCTGTTGCAGCATGGAAATTGATCTATACTTTAGATCAATTGATCGCCCACACACACACACATACACCTACACACACATACACCCACCCACACACACATACACACACACACCTACACAGTCATACCCATGCCCATGCCCATACCCATACCCATATGTGCAACCCATCAAGATGCGGCATGGCCACCCCTCTGCCGCCTTGCCCCTCTGTTGTTTGGGCACTTTACGCGTAATTGCCGCACATCGAAGACCGTCAACGTCAATGTTGTTGTTGTTGTTGTTGTTGTTGTTGTTGTTGTTGTTGTTGCTTAACGGCGGCTTGCAATCCATTCATCAAAGCGCAAGCATCCATCGATTTGGCATTGGTTCTGTCTGTCGGTTCGTCAATCTCTCTGTCTCTGTCTCTGTATCTATCTCTGTCTGTTCGACCATCCATTCGACCGTCTGTCTATCTGCTGAACAAGACCTATTATTTGTAGGTCATAAATTTTATTGCTCAACTGCCGTTTGGCTGCAATTAAATCTCAATGGTTGCTGTTGCTGCTAGAGCGGCCGTCTTTTGTTATTTATGTGTGTGCAGAGGGTGCAAGATGTGGGTGAGTGGGTTAGGGTACATCCGACATTGTATACGAAGCAAGGGGGAGTGGGGTGTGTTTGTGTATGGGTTCACAGTGCACTCACAATGCTCACTTGCAGTGCATAAGTTTTAGATTTGTTTCGATATTGTTAAAACCAAAGCCAATTTCAACTAACCCCCCGTTGTACTCATTCGATCTCACTCTCTCTCTCTCTCTATCTCTCTCTCTCTCTCTCGCTCGCTATCTTTCTCTTTCACTCTCTCCAAATATTGTGACAAGTTTTGCAGTGCAAATGTAGCCATTAATGAGCTGAACTCAGCCAAGTTGAGCAATTGACAGTTCACGTTTTTATTGCATTCGATCTAATCGATTGGGACGATCAGCTGATATTTATCTATGGTTACGTTTCGACTTTATCGGCACACTCCTCGCACCCTAGTGTTCTCCACCATTAGTCACAACTGCTGCAGCTACTCAAACTCAAATAAGTTCATGTTATTTATCGACGTGTCCAGGGGTTTTCGCTTGACAGATTCGTTCGTATTTGAACGACAACTTTGTATCTTATAGATACTTTTGTAAGCAAAGTTTTTATATCAACTTTTGCAGCTTAACCCTGCGTTTAAAATAACACGACAGTAGAGACCCTGTGTTTAGTAATTTCGGTATGTAATAGTATTGTAGCTCTAATAATTTCTGAAATCTAGGTGTTCATACAGACCTACAGATAGACGGATAGACACACAAACAGCCAGATGTGGCTCAATCGACTTGACTCCTTTTCCTGAACAAGAATATATATGCTTCATGGGGTCGGTCAGGTCTTCTTCTGCCTATTACACATAAAGTTAATAGAGCCTTTGTTATTATGCTATAGCGGAAAAGTTAGGGGATGATGCGATGGGGGATGACAACTTAAAGATTCCATTTGGCAATTATAAAGAAAGAAGACGGAAAGGTCAAAAGACAAATATCAAATGTTACCCCCTTTGAGATGACAAGTGGCAGAAGCCATTACACGTCAGGTTGCTGGCAGAGGGTAGAGAGCAGACTTCAGTTGCAACACACCCAAGCTCATAATAAAATAGATTTTCCCACAGGCGCCGTCACTTGGCGTTTGTTTAAATGAGCTACGTGTCGCTATCAGGTGAATGTGGCACCACCACAACCGCTACCAGAGCCCTATTCGGTTGCAAGATGCAAGATGCAAGGGCAGGCGAGCAGACTGATAGACCGTACCACAGACTAAAATACTTGGAGTGAGAGCGCGTAGCCTGTTTAAACAAAGTCGAGCCATTGATAAAAAAAAATATCCAACAGTAGAGACTGGCGCTACAGAAGGGACCCTGTGTTTAGTATTTTCGGTACAGCTTCGTATTCTTGGAGCAGTTTAGTATTTCTAGTGTTGTATAGTTTTTCGGGCCAATACAGTATTTTCGGTATTATATTGTATTATCGATTTCTATAATTAAAAACGATTATCGATATCGTCAATTAATATATCGATTATTAATTGACATATATGGACATAGCTCAATCGACTCGGATTCTAATCCTCATCAATAGGGCCTTCTCTACCTGTTACACACAAATCGACTCTGCACAAAATTAATAGACCCTTTGGTGTTCTTGAAACACAGGGCCTACAAATAAAACAGGGTACACAAAATCTGTGTGTGTCGCTGTAGATTCTATTAGCAATTCCGCTGAAATCGCGAGCCGTATCTCGATGGACCGTTATGGGGCCAGTCAGGCAGTGGCTATGAGCCACTGAGTGGTGGTAATGATGATGCTGCTGCTGCTAGGGCATGTGGCAAGCAGTAAATGCGGCATCAAAGGGCAGCGCCACTTGGCAGACCGTTCCGTGCCGTCAGAGAGTTGCGCGCTTGAACGAAAACAGTAGCGCCGCTTTAGCCCAAACGTCACTTGCGACAAACAGCAGCAACAACAGCAACAACAACAACATCAACAACAACAACCACAACAACAGTCGGAGCAACAAAATACGAAAGTTCAAAGCCTAATGCGAAAAATTCGCAGAAATCTGTCATCGCCTTGTCAACGCGGCGTCATCAGCAGGAAGCTGCAGAGCCCAAACCTGACGCCCCAAAGTGTAAGCGAGACAGGGTCTTGGAGTGAGAGTACGAGAGAGAGTCTGTATGTGTGAGAGGGAGTGCACGAGAGAGAGAGAGAGAAAAAGAGGGCGTTAGTTTCCCTCTGGAAACCCATAAGCTGCCTACAACACTGTGCAAAATTTTAAGATAAATATAATTGAATTCCATTTTCCAACGACTGTTATAAACGTAAAAAATGCGGCTAGTCTTAAAAGTGTTCTATAGATACAAAATGGGTAATGGTCCTTTAAAGTTCGATTCCTAAACAAACAATTGATGCCCGGTTTGGCGCAGTGGAGCCGTTTTTTACTCCAATTGACGTTACATGCATGTGACAGACATGGAAAAAATATTGTTGCATCAACAACAACAGCCAAAAAAGAAAGCGAACAAACAGGCAGATAGACAGACAGAAAGTCAGACTGAGAAACAGACAGCAAAAATATGTGGCACGTCGCGTCGGGGTGATCATATCGATGTCAGGCCAACACATATTTCCTGCGTTCTCGGTTTCCTTGGGTCGCTCTTCCTGCCACACAGCTCTTCCTGCCTAAGAGGCGTAGGAGTTGTACACTGGGTATCTGCCAACACACTGCATCAGCGCCATGCCCCATCCGTGACATCAACTGGCGTCTATCAACGTGTTTATATGCCTGCCAGGAACGACAACAGCAAAGACACAAGCACAAAGACAGCGATAAAGATAAGAGAGCCAAATGTACTGGTACTGTAAATGACAGTGGGTGGGGCAGTGACTGTGTCAGTCCCTGGGATAACAGCTAAGACACAACATGTTAAAAGCTATTTTACATTTCTTTCCAGGATTTGGCTAATGGTAGAACGTATCACAGGTAGCCACGCATACGCATAGCCCAGTGCCACCTGAACTCGTACAATTGCCCTCATGCCAATATTTCAATATAATAGTACCCTGATAATTCAATTTCTCCCACTCGCTCGCTCTCTTTAACTCCATCATTCACTCTATCACTTATTCATAGAGCAGAATATGATGGGTGTAGCCATCTCCGTTTTTCTATTCGTGTTTCCCTTCGACCTTCCGTCTTTTTGATCTCATAGATCGGAAATCTATGAAGACTGCATATTTACTATATAGATTAGATCTCTGTATTCAGTTTACTGGCAATTTTAACTACTTTGGAGTTTTTGACGTTGGCACATAAATATTATATATAATAATATATTACAAATAGTTCCCAAAAATTCAATTAAAACCCCAAAACTGTTATAAGAAATCTCAGTGCATTCTATGCTTTCGGATACTTTCCTCGACTTTTTGCCTTGTGCTTAATATTTTCAAGTCTTTCTCACCCTGGGGCCAGGATTCAGTGAAACCGATGGAAGGTATGCCGTCCGAATACTTGGCCCGATGTTCGACTCTGGCTCTGACATCTTGTCAAAGAGACAAAAATGTTGTAGACCTCCCTCTCTATCTCTCTGTATATTTTTCCCCATCTCTCTCTTTCATTCCCTTTTTTTTTTTTTGTCATGTTGCATGTCATTTGAATGATAGCCGGGCCAATTGCTTGGCGCTATTAAACTTCAAAAGGCGAACGCAACTGGGCGCAGAGCATTTAGCGCCAAATTCCGGAACAACAAAAGTCAGGTAGAGCGTCAGAGCACCAGAGCCCAGTGAAATGGGGCCCAGGTAGGCCATACCATAGCCTGTCCTATCCCCATGCCGCATGCCTCGAATCGATCCATAAAAAATGCCACAAATTGTTGTCGTTAGATTTTTGTGCGCTTAATTGCGGCAATTAGCGTGGGGCGCGCTTTGTTCTGCTGCTGCGATAATGTTGCACGCCTTGCGGTTGCAAGTTGCAAGTGCAAATCGACTGGCAAATATTCTCTGTCATCCCGAAATCAAATGGCGATTTCAAAGCGAATTTTGCGAGATATTGCGACAGAGACAGAGCCCAACACGGGTCGGGGCCCTGGTCAGATATAATGAATCGGGTACCGTTCAGCACCCTCGTACGATCTGGTATGCCTCTGTGTCAGGCCGTTACTTTATGCTTCATATTCAATGCCAAATTAGCAGTGAATAGTTCACAATTTACAAGTGAATACATTCCGCTAGTCATAAAGACTCATATAAACGTATTCATCTTAGTACGAATATTCGAAATAATATCATAGATCGTCTATAGTCACACATTCAAAGGGATTAGAGCATTCACTATGGACATGTGTAATATTTGTTTGTGTGTCAAATGAGTGCATTCACTTAGAGTCGTTTAGATTAGCAAACATAACATTTATGAATTTTCTCTTGAATATTTAGATTATTTGATTTACAGAAGTATTCATTAAGCGTATATTTTAAATGCTTCATTTGCATGCGAGTGAGTGCAGATGAATACGAAGAGAATAGAGTTCGCTTTTGATGTGGATATATTCATATTGATTCAGTCTTTTTACAGAATGGTTGCACTACCTTCTAAATTCAATCATAGTGAATACCATTCATATATATGTTCATAGAGCTCCATAAAAACTATAACGTTACCAACTGAATACACTCATATTCATTTAGAGCTCAAACACATTTGATTTAAAGAAGAAAAGAAGGATAAAGTTTATTGCATTTTACTTCCGCCTGAATGAATGTCATATGTGAGTACCCCATACTGAAGCCGATACCAATGCGATACGATTACGAGCGAGCTTGCGAATGAGTGAGTGTGTGAGTGAATGCATTCACAAGCAAAGCTCAGCTCAGCTCAACTCAACTCAGTTCAACTCGCGTTCACACGAGTGCCAAATGATTCGCTAGAGCCATTCGAAATCGCTCGAACTGCCAACTGAATGCTGTCAATAAAATTTGCGTCTGGCGCTGAGAGAGAGAGAGAGAGAGAGATAAGCAGAGAGACAGAGAGTGAAACGAATAAAGGGGCATAAAAGTCACAAGGGAAACGTAAGGAGCAACGAGTACGGGGGGAAAAAGAGGGAGAGAAAGGAATGAATAGGGGAACGACTGTCGTGGCTGATCAAAATCAACGCGGCCCGTTGGAATTGCGAATCAATTGCGGGTCGGCAAGCCTTAACCTGGCCGAAAACAAATCGGAGGCCCCGAAAACGGTAACAGGCCAACAAATGTGCAGACTACAGTACGGTACGCATACCACAAAAGTGAACCCTAACTCGATTCAATAGGAGTACATCGAACGGTGTCTAAACGAAGATAAATATATATCGAGAAATCGTTGTTCAAATTTCAGATTGAATAATTATTTCTATAGAACAATGGTTTATACTAGTGTTGATAAATTTCAGTGAATAATTACGTATATTATATGATATAAAAGGAAGGTAGAGATGTTAAATATATATTTTTAATTGACCTCTTGTCCCTAATCATGTTTATAGCGTCGGATATGGAAAAGCTGAAACGAAACAGCTACTGCTTCGATTGACAGAAAACGAGCATACCCTTTGCTGAATAATTTGCATTGCTTACCGGGTATAACAAGGTAAGTTGGCAGTCGGCAGTCAGGGATGTTAAACAGTCGTCGATCAAAGGCAAAAGCCCGGCACGCTACAGATCCTGCGCATTGAAGACAATGCGAATCAGAATCAGATCAAGAATGAGATGGAGCATGCGGAATGGGACAAGCAGCAAAACAAGAGTAGAGAGAGAGAGAGAGAGAGAGAGAGAGACAGAGAGAGAGAGAGAAAGACAAAGAGAGGGAGTGGAACAGACAGAAGACAGGAGAAGGAGCCACAGACGGAGACGTAGACGATGAAGACGACGTTTTGCTTTTTTGGCGACACTGACAGGCGCCGCGACTGGCGCAGCGGACGCCGTGCACTGAGCGAAATTCAGAAGGACAATGCATAACAAAATGTATTCGATTGTACACAATTTGCTCACAGTGTATCCGTACAGATGTCTAAAAGTATTCAGTGTATTCAAATGCAGCCACCGAGCAACGCAGATCTCGGCTTGCCGATTGTTGCCTCTAGCTGTCTCTTGTTGTCTGCTTGTTGTTGCTGTTGCTGTTGTTGTTGCTGTTGTTGCTGTTGTTGCTGTTGCTGCTGCTGCTGCTGCTGCCGCCTGTCGCCTGCTGCTGCCTCACGTTTCTCGTCGTGGCGCTTACAACTTGATCGATGAATGGGCATTCGGTCGGCTTGCCTCGACTTGGCCTGGCCCAGGGACACGCTGCGCCGCTGCCGTTGCGAATTCAAGCGCCGCTTTTGAGCTGGGGCTCACACAATGCCTTCGACTCCCTACATGCACTATCCTCTCCTCACTCCACCTCCATTGCCATCTCCATCTCCGTCCACGAAGCGAGTGAGCACACAGTCACTGAATCGATTTGAGCCGCCTCATCTGTACCTTAGCCCGGCATTTGCCACATTTCGTTTCGTTTACTTCAATTTGGACTTTATATATACCATTTATATATGTATATATATATATATATAAATTTATATATTGAGCTTCCTTTCAATTCGTCTGGTTGAGGTTATATGTACTGCAAATGTGCGCTACATGGAGCTGTATAGAAACCTATTGAAAATTAGATCGTTTTCCTATATGTGTTTTATATATACGATAGGCTGTTTTGCTCAAACTTGTCATAAATTTATAAACCGCTGAATCAATTTGAATCAAGTAACGAAACCAAAACCTTAACCTTTGAAACCGTTTCATTTTAAAACCGTAATCCTAATGATATTTCAATCTATCGAAGATCGAAAACGATACCGGAACTTTATGTTTATTCGGTTTCATTTCCTGATTTGAATACGATTGATGAAACTATAGTATATAGTATATATAACTATAATATATGTATTAATTAATAATTTAAGGTATACAAATGTATAAATTTACTATAATGATATAAAATAAGTAACCCTTTGAATTGGATATCATGTAGTAGTACTTATAAAATTCTCTTTTTTGGAATAGTGATAACTCATCGGGTTTCATCGAGTCGAATGGAACGGCTTAAATGGAATGAAATCAATAAGTTGGGCATTAGCAGTTGTTATACTATATATTCGTTTTTTTTTTTTTGGGTGTGGGTATGGGTATTCATAAGGCATAAAGCGAACCATAAACCCTGTAGCATTTAATTAAGTTGATTCTAATCTAAACTAAATGATATTGCTGTCATAATTATGGCTCAAAATGCAGCCAATTAGCAGTTGAACAGAGGGTCTCTCTCTGTCTCTCTCTCTCTCTCTCTCTCGATGAGTGTGTGAGTGTCCATGTTTGAGTGTTAGGTGTATGTGGTGTGTGAGTGTGAATGAATGAGTGTAGCGCATTTAAAATTTGATGGTTGGCTCAAACCACAAGCTGTTGTTGTTGCTGCTGCTGCTGTTGCCCTTCTTTGCTTGTTCTTCTCCTGCTTATACTACTCCTTCTTCTGCATCTACTCCTTCTTCATCATCATGTGCTCCTTCTACTTCTACTGCTGCTGCTTTTTGGTCCAAATGAAATGCAGCCTGAGCGAGTCATGTCCACTTTGTTTGCCTCCAAATGACAGCTGATTGCTTTCTGGATTGGCACCGTCTTCATCTGTCTACCTTTCTCTCTCTCTCTCTCTCTCTCTCTCTCTTTCTGTTGCTCTCTTCCTGCTGTCTGGATGAGTCTCCATTTCGCCTGTTCTTATTTTGGGTTCTCAGGCGCCTTTAATTGGCATTTGAATGATGTGCACACGATCTGCTCCTCGCGACGCG
Source organism: Sphaerogastrella javana (assembly GCA_037040025.1). Classification (NCBI taxonomy): domain Eukaryota; kingdom Metazoa; phylum Arthropoda; class Insecta; order Diptera; family Drosophilidae; genus Sphaerogastrella; species Sphaerogastrella javana. The sequence goes on along the minus strand of JBANCZ010001121.1, from coordinate 4,846 downwards.
CCCCTCGTTAAGCCTCATTCCCTCTCGCTCTCTCATACTCGTTTTGTCTCTACTCCGCCCCTGCTTATCAGAAGAAAGAGAAGGAGAGAGCCCCGCTAGAGCCTTATCAAACTTGTCGATCTGCTGCTCCGGCCGCGGCTGGAACGCGGCTTATCTGATGCTCGTTTTGGATAAACGCATCATTATTACGCGCGACAGCGACGCCGGCATCAGCGCCAACTGCCCTCCCCCTCCCCCCGTTGCCATATGGACCCTCTCTGTCTATCTTCATAAATATATCTCGCCCTTACTCCTCACCTGCTGCCCTTAAAAGGGTTAAACGCATTCAAGGGAGCAGTCGGTGGTCGTATCGCTGCTGCTGTTGTTGTTGTTGTTGTTGTTGCCGCTGTTGTTGCTGTTGTTGTTGCCGTTGTTGTTGCTGTTGTTGTGCGTCATTATCGAAGAGCGATCTCAATCGCTGCTAATTAATTTCTAGGCTATTTAAGATAATTTACATACTCAAAATGCGCTCGACAACATGCCCACAGTAGCCCAACAGCAACAGCAACAGCAGCAACAGCAACATCTACAACATCAACAGCAGCTGCCCATTGCATACACTGCAAAAAAAGGAATAGCTTAATATGAGGTCTAACATATACCGCAAAAGATATAGATTCTATTCGAAATAGATCAATATATATATATATATGTTATGTCAGTTTATCGCATTTATTCTATAATAGATGACTTGCACTGCTTTATTTATTTATTAGCTATTTAATAACGCGCAAGCAGTGCAAGCAGTATTTTTTCTATGAGTCTTTCAATCTAACTTTATATCGATCACTAATCCATTCGAATTAGATCCCAATATATATAAGTTATGTCAATTTATACCATTAATTCTATTATCGAATGCATTCACTGCTTTATGTTAGCTATTATATAACGCGCAAGCAGTATTTTTTCAATGAGTCCCTTAATCGAACCTTAATATGATCAATAATCTATTCGAATTAGATCAAAATATACATATGTTATGTCAACTTATCCCATTTATTCTACAAGGGATTACATGCACTGCTTTATGTTAGCTGCTATATAACGCGCAAGCAGTGCAAACAGTATTTTTCTAGTGAGCATTTTAATCGAACTTTAATTTGATCTCTGAAATCTATATTAAAATACTGTATCCTATGCATAGTATTGTTTTGAAGGAATTTGAATTTGAACAAGCAGTCCATTCAAAACATGGAATTTGATGCCTTATTGCAAGCAGTACAGCATATTTATAATTGAAGCCTTATTTTAACATGGATTTGAATGAAATTGTCTTTCGTTGTTTCTTGCAGTGTAGCTTATGCGATACGCCGTTGCGTAGGCGTCGGCGTCGGCGTCTGTGTTGGCGTTGGCTTCGGCGTCTGTGTCGGCGTTGACGTTGACGTTCAACTGTGCTTAATTTTCGTTAATTAAAGTAAACGTCCGTCTATATGTCCACATGTCCACATGTCCCCATGTCCACATGTCCGTCTGCTCGTTCCATCGTGTCGCGGTCTGTCTTTCGACTGCCACAGCGAAGGGTCTCTGTTTCTCTCTCTAGATCTCTCTCTCTTTCTCACTCTCTCCCTCTCTTTCTTTCTCTCCCTCTCTCATTCTCTCTCTCTCCCATTCTTTCCCTCTCTCTATCTCCATTTCTTTCTCACTGTGTGGGTGGTTAAGCAACGTGGCGGAAAAGCGTTGCAATTGACGGCAACGTCAGCGACATTCGATTTCCGTCTCATTTAACATCGAAATGCTCAAACTTCAGTTTCATTTTCATTTCCATTTTCATTTTCATTTTCTTCTTCAGTTTTGGGCTGCTGTTGTAGTTTCTTACTTTGAAATCAACTTTTGTTATTAGTCTGATTTTTGTACTAGAAGAAGCGACACAGAAAGATATATAAGACAGCATCTTCATGAATCCGTAATCCTATAAATTCTAAAGTACAATAGAGCTGAACACTAATACAAGGTTTTTACACCATTTGATTTGTGAGTTTTATAGGGTATTTCATATGTATCTATTTTGCTTGAGCAGCAAGCGCTTTATAGAACTACCAGAATTCCAAATATGAAATCATTAACTCTGTCAGAACCAGAGATCTTTGTATTTATATAAATATATGCTTATATTAGTATAATTAAATAATTTTATATAGTACGTTAGCTAAAAATAGAGCTAAATATACACCAAGTATGATAGGTTTAGTTCTATTAGTTGCGAAGTTTTGATATGTATGGTATTAGTAAAGCTACCCAAATGGCAAATTTGAAGGGTTGCACTCTAATAGTACCAGAGATGTGCGCGTTTATATAAACATATATGCTACATAATAAAACAAATTGTATGGAGCACAAATAGAGCTAGCTAAATGCCAAATTTGAAGGATTTATCTCTTATAGTTGCAGAGATCTGCATATTTATATACTTGAACATGTATATAACAACGAATACGATGAATCCAATGATATATATATATATATATTTACACGTTTACTCGCACGCCTGTTGTTTGAGCTGTATACTTAAGCTGATTATGCCCATTTTGATGTGAGTGGCAAGGGTATAATTATAAGAATGATCAACAAATCAGCAAACAAGCTCAACATTTTACAGTTTGACATGCACAGCCACAGCAAAGTGTTGCAGTTTAGCTTACACACGCAAACCCAGAGGAAGAGAGAGATATAGAGGGAGATAGGGAGAGAGAGAGAGAGACTCGCCCGCTGTGCTAATAAAACATAATAATAACAAAATCCAAATCAAAATTTATATATAATAAATTGCTAAAATGCCGCCAGTTGAGGCAGACCACCGCAAAGCCTGATGTTGCTGCTGCTGCACACCAACACACAGCAACACACACACAAAGTGTAGGCCCAAGGTATGAAGGCTGACGCCAAATATAAAAAAAAAAACCCCAAGCCGAAGCTCAACTCCACAGCGATTGTTGTTGCTGTTGCTGATGTTGCTGCTGCTGATGTTGCTTTTGCTGTTGCTGTTGCTGTTGCTGTTGCTGTTGCTGAGAAGACAAGTATTTGCTGTGCTTATTTTTTGTGTACTTTATAGACATTGCTGCCGCCGCCTGGTGGCGCCTCAAGTAGCCGCCGCTGCCCCATGCGGACACGGGGCACAACAGCAACAACAGCAACATCAGCAACAACAACAGCAACAACAGCAGCAGCAGCAGCAGCAGCAGCAGCGGAGGCACAGGGCTGACCAGCAAAAGAACGCTTAAGAGTGAGTGAGAGTGAAAGAGAGAGAGAGAGAGCAAGAGAGAGTGTGAGAGAGAGATAGCGACTATGATGTGGACAGGCGAAGCGAGCGATGCGGCTTTTGTGGCGGCTTCTGATCAAACGACAGCGACAACAGCAACAGCAACAGCAGCAGCAAAGGCCCAAAAAAAAAAACCAACAAAAAAAAAACAAAAACAAAAGCAACAACAGCAACAAAAACAAGAAGAAGGAGTTAAAACAAAAGCGCGTTGGCAGAGCAGCAACAACAGCAACAACAACAACATCAGCAGCAACAGCAACAACAGCAACATCAGCAGCAACAGCAACAACAGCAACAACAACAACAACAACAGCAACAACAAAGACGCGAAGCAATCCTTAAGTCGTGTTCTTTTCATGTCCTGCTTCGATTTTTCTTTCGTTTTTTTCTTCTCGATATATATATATATATATATATATTTTTTTTTTTTTTGGTTTTATGCGAATCTTGGGGATCTTTTGTGTACGAGGTGAGGTTGAGCCATGGGCGGGGGTGGCAGCGGAGGGTTCGGTGGGGCAGCTGCAAGTTATTCAAGTGGCGCCAGTCAAACATTTTTATGAAATAAATTTACAAACAAACAAAAAAAAAACACACACACAAACCGATAAAAAATTGCAAAATGAAAATATAAAACCAAAAAAAAAGCAGACTGACTTACTGTCAGTGCAGCTGCAACTGTAAGCAGTGTATTTGCAACTGTAGGCTCATAGTTATGGCAATATAGAATAAAAATCTCTTATTTATACATATATTATACTAGCCATATATATTCTTGCAATGGCACTCAAACTGGGCCTGTTGCGATCAGTGCATGTCAAACTGTAAGGTGGCAGAAAGTTGTCAATACAGATAGAAATCAATACTTTTTATAGTAGATTCATCTATAGCTACTTCTGTGCTGAAGCCATTGCATCAATGGCTCTTAAACTGTAGCGTGTGAATGCATTACAAATTACCACTAAAACTGTAAGTTCAGCTTAAGATATATCTATAGTAAACACACGAATATATGCTTTACCTTTAGAAGTATTTATTTATCTATATATCTATATATACATATGTATACTTATACCAATATATAATTTTATAAAATTTATTAATGTAAACCATTCAAATCTTTCCTTTTTCTCTTCAAACTGTGATTCCTTTTTATATTCCTAGCCTTAAGTGCATCTACAACTGTATCTAGGACTTTTCAAAGTATCTACGCACCGCCATTGACTCTCTAACTGCATTGGGCGTGGCTGTGGGGCTGTGGGGTTGTGGGGTTATGGTGACATGGCGCTGAACCAAAACTTTAAAGTCAGTACTCCATATATCATCTGTATAGTTGACAATTGGCGTATATCAAGTGTGACCATGCTCATAATATGAACCCTACATACATATATGTATACTAATAGCTGAAACCGTGTCTCTCTCTTCCTCTCTCTATCTCTCTCTCTCTGTCTCTCTCTCTCTCTCTCTCTCTGTCTCTCTCTCTCTCTGTCTTTCCCCCTTTCTCTCTCTCTCACTCTCCTTCCCTCTCTCTCTCTCTCTCTTTATCTC
>JBANCZ010001120.1:0-24555 GCA_037040025.1 Sphaerogastrella javana | reverse complement strand
TCGATTAACGATATCGATTATCTATATTTATTTGAGAAATCGGTTATCGATAATACTATACAACACCGAAAATATTACACTATACTGCACCGAAAAACCATATTACTTCAAAATAACTATTCTGCCCCAAAAAAAAAATACTAAACACAGGGTCCCTACTGTCGGGCCAGTCCCTACTGTCAGGCCAGTCCCTACTGTTGGATATTTTTCTATTGAATTTCTTGAAATTTAACAAAAACCTATGTATCGATTTAAAAAATAAAATATTTATTCATGATTTTCTTTTTTAAATTTCTGTCTTTTCAGGTAAGTTGAAAATTTGTGAGTAAATGAAGGAAACTACTTGATGTGATAATGCTTTAAATACATTTACATTGTTGTTGCGGTAAGATTCTCTATTGTCTGGCCAATTGACCAACTGCAGCGAATGCTGTGGCTGGCCATTCATCATATCATACATACATATGTGTATATCATATATACATATATATATATATATGTATATATGCAGATATACTCGGCCCCAATTACGAATGTTTACTGTGGGCATCCTGTTGGGGCTGGCAGCTCTGATTGGACGATACACTTAATACAATTTTTCAACAATTCAATATCATTTTTATTTGCATTGGTATAATATTGAATTTACCCGCAGAGCAGAGCATCATCAGTAGCAATAGCAACAGCAGCAGCAGCAGCAGGAGAGAACAACAGCAACATTTTCGTGTAATCACACAAACATATACTTTTCACTCAATTATACACAACAATAAATATTGAATACAAACAAACATGATTCACATACACTCACACTCCACTCACACATACTGTAGCCTGTGCGGCAGGCACTTTATTTAATAATAAACTGCCACATTGCCCCTCCCAATGGCTCCCTCTTTTTGGCGATCCACCACTCGCTTAATATGCATTAAAGTGCAATTCATATTTATTTGTGCAAATTTTTCATATTCCACCCCCTCTTCCGGCTCGCATTTATCGCTTTCCCATGCCCTGCATACCATTCAACTTCCAGAACATTTTCGTTATAAACATGAAGTAGAGGGAAAAGAAAATTCAGCTAAGATTATCGCAATTTAAATGTTTGTGAAATTTATAATACTAGTAATATTCAATAATTGCAGTGCTTAAGTGAAATTATAAACCTATTAATTAATAACTAACTATTAACTATTTACTATTAACCATTAACTGCGTATCGACCATTTGATCTTTTACGATTTGCAAAAGAAAGGAACATTTCACTGTTTCAAGCTTCTATACAAATTTGTAAAAATTACAATAGAATTGTCAGTAGAATAGTTTAGAAGGTGATAGTAATAGAGAGTTGAGAGCAATCAATGATAAAGGGAGTGAGAGAGATTGAAAGAGAATGAGAAAGTATTCCACTCGGTTGCATGAGCTATGCTTACGCATAAACAATAAATAAGGCATCATAATTTTCCTTCATTGAACTTGGGGGCCCCCTTCAGCTTCATCAGTTTGGCCTGGCATACCACCCGCATTGTTGTCATTGGCAACATGGACTCACATCCAGACCCAGACCCAAACACGGACACGGTCTCGACTCAGACCCAGACCCGGACACGGACGTGGGCCGTGCTCGATCCATGGCCGTGCTGCCTTGCTGCTGCTGCAGTAGCAGTTGTTGCTGCTACTGCCGTTGAATCCTGTGAACGTGCTTTTGTCGTAATCCTTTGAATTTCGTTGCAATAATTCCACTTGAATGTTTATTTGTGTATACAGCGCACTCACACACACACACACACACACACATTCGCATAGATAGACACAAGGGGTATAGGAAAAGTAGGATGGGCACAACGGGATGTGGCCAAATCGGCCTTACAGTTTATAAGGTTATTGTTTGCGTCATGGGCGCCATTTTAAAATGAGACGGTGTTACCGTCATAGGCAATATATATACTTATACCTCAACAAGAAATGTAGAAACTACTACGAGCACTCGAATTGGTTTTAGCCCGAGTCTTGTTTGCCTTTTACCATCATGGTACTTTCAGACACTAGCAAATCTGCAAATACTTAGACAACGACAGGTGCTGTGTAAAACAGCAAAACAGCAACAAAAAGGGAAAAATCATGAAAGAAATCCATAAATTTTTTACCCGCCTTTTTTTTTTGCATTTATAAGCCATTGATGCCTTTTCCATTAGTGTCTCATCCTCATCCATATTTTCAGTCTCTTATGCTTTTCCTTGCATCGACAGCATTCTGAGAATTCTCGCATTGTTGCGGCTTCAAGAGGCTTATTTGAACAGAGAAAGAGAGAGATAGAGAGAGAGAGAGAGAGAGAGAGAGAGAGAGAGAGAGAGAGAGTGAGAGAAAGAGAAAAGGCTAAAGAGGAACTGAGTATTGTCTAGTTCCATTTCTGACACTCATATTCAATTAGCTTAACATTCTATTTCCTTTTTTATGCGATAAATGTGGCGTTGATAAGCTTTCCCTTGCTCTCTATATGCACCCGAGCAAGGCCTGTTAATATTCTCGCAGAGCTTTGAATGCGCTTTCAAAGCAATTGCCATGCATGTAATTAAAATTGGTTTAAGTATGCCCCGAAGTGCGGCAAAAGCCTCTCTTTCTTGTTGAGTGCTAGATAGGGCTTAGAGCTATGGGCTTTGCATTGGCCCCAATACCCGATGCGTCGACTGTTCAACTGCAAAATGCATATACAGGGCAGTTCCCAAAGTTCCATAGATCCTACGAAAAGAAATTTGATAGTTGGTGTATAACCATATAAACAAATTAATTGATTGATTAATTAATTTATTAATTAATAAAAATAGATATTATAATCAATGTGAAAAATTAGTAAGTTTAACAATATTAGTACGACAATTATGCCCTTAAGTTAATTCTTAATTTTAATTTATGTATATATCTTAATTGTTTATACATATAGAAAATCTATTGAACCTTTATTTAGTGATAAACTGTGTAATTTAGTTCTATGTAGGGATGGCTAAAAAAATCTATTAAAAGATTATTTAATCATATGATTGATTTTGACCTTGCGATTACCTACATTGCACATTACATTACTCCATTTTCGATACGATTAAATCGAAAGTTTTAGGAAAATAATCGATTATTGTGCATAGTATGCCATTCCTAGATCTATTCCTTAAAATTATGAAATGTTTAACTTCATTGTCAACCCTCGTACAGGCCAATTGAACCTATCTACTGTTACCATTCTTAGCTTTAAATTTAGGCAAATGCTGTACTCCTACAGCGGCCATTTCCATTATAGTGTTGGAATATCATCTCTGGCTATTTTTGGGTATGTTGCTTGAAAAGTAGCTTAGTTATGGACGAGCGTTTGTGTAATGTAAATGGAAATAAAGCAAGCCAAGCTCTGGCAACAGGCAATAGGCAATTCAGCTGGCGGCTCAACTGAACCAGGTCTATGCAGCGAGTGCAAATTAACAGAACAAAAGCTTTAGCTTAACAATAGGCAAAACTGGCAATAGGCGAAACATAACCAAATACAAACAGACAAGAGAGAGTGAAATAGAGTAACAGAGAGAGACAGAGACAGAGAGAGAGACAGAGAGATAGATAGATGGGTTTGGGTATGGAGCTCTAACCACATACCAAGTTGGCTAAGACTGAAATTCAGATAGAGGCCGACGTCGCCGATGCTCGATTTTGAATTTATGCAGTGTTTGGTTTGTTATTACGATTGTAGGCTTATATCATAGGAGGAGTAGCAGTAGCAGTAGTTAGTAGTCATGCTGCAGCAGCAGCAGCAGCAGCAGCAGCAGCAGCATCAGCAGCTCATTTCCGTTTATCTTCGGATTCATTGTCTGCCCACCCTTTTCACAGAGTGAAAATCAAAAATCCCCGTACACAAAACCGCTGTGGCCGTGTGAAGGGCATGCCAAGTACAGTAATAGAAGCGAAGGGACGGAACGACATTTAGACAGTCGTATTATGACCATAGGTCTATGAAGACCTTGGTTCCGTGTGCGTATACACTAGACAAAAGATTTTCGAATTAATGAGACGTTTAAGATAATATTTCATTAATATGATCGAAATCATTTTAATGTATATTAAATATTAATGCATCATTTTTTGTAACATTTCAATTTTTCTTGGAAATAATACAATCATCTCTCTGTATTGATATTCTATTTAAGATATATCAAATGTAAAACTTGCAAGAATTTCATTGCAGTGCACACTGATGCAGAATTGTTGTGGTGGTTCGTTCACTACCAACAGCCTGACTGAAGGCCTTCCCGACCAGGTCAGGCCTCCTTGCAATCTCAGTTTGTGGTTAATATTATGCTGCATTTCTCATTTCGCGTGGTTTGTTGTTGCTGTTGCTGCTGTTGGCTTTGTTGCTGTTGTTGTTGTTGTTGTTGTTGTTTTTGTCGTTGTTGCTCATGTTGTTGTTGGTTTATTATCGCTGGCAGTGCTGGACAGTGCAAACATGGAGCATGCAGCATCCTGCATTCTGGGCATGTCCCTTTGGTTCTTGTCCCTGGAACTGGCTCTTGTTGGCTTTGGTTTATCTGATCTTGTTGTTGTTGTTGGTGGTAGTGGTGGTGATGGTGATGGTGGGTGCAGTTGTTGCTGGTTTTTGGCCTGCTGTTGTTATTGCTATGTTTTTGACAAATAGTCAGGGAAATACACACGGATGTCTGTTTATTGTGCAATGCATGCGGTTTACGTTTATCTTCAACTTATGCAGACAGTTTGGTTGGCCTATCCCTATTCCTGTCCACTGCCACCCACAATGCCTACCTTCGATCTGCCGGACATTGCTGTGGTCTGAGACATTTTCGGTGCATTGTGATTGCAGCAGACACATTTTGGTGTGGTCCAGCTACTGCTTTGGTTACTTCTCCAACTCCTGCTGCAGTTGCTGTTGTGGTATACTGACTCCTGGATAAGTTTGACTTTTGGTGTTTCTATTGTCTACCGTTCAGATTTGTTTGTTACTTTTGTTGGTCGTTGCATTTGCCTGAGCCTAGTCTGAATGTCTGTGTTTTCAATAATAATCTAATTAAGCGCAGTTTATGAATCTACACAATTCAGATACGAATGGATCCTACGCCAATGAACGATGCTTCTTTCCAAAACGGAAGAGCGAGTGCCACTAGAACTTTATAAATTTAAAGTAGACTTTTCAATAAAGAACTAATTATAAATGAATAATTAAATTACAATAAAAAGTTTGTACATTTTTTTCATAGCAAAAACATATTATTTAAACTTAAACAATAAAATTCCATAAAAAATTAATTCATTGAAAAATATATATGAATATATTAATAATGCTACACTTGCCAACTTTGTTTGTATTAGTTATACAATATTCCTTTAGAATTGTACTAAAAATTCTAGTCATTTAATTGGTGTAAATTTGTTTTGTTATAAAATATTCTCATATTTTAATTGGACCTTATGCTTCTTTAATTGAAAGGCTTGAAGATAAATTTAATCTTTGACACATTGTAGACAATGAATACAGCTGGAATGTGCATTTATTAGAAGCTAATTAATTTTTGAATGTATTCGTACCGAATTCAAGTTGTACATTGAATTGAATGCAATGCCTTTTGTTTAACAATTCATATGCGGTAACAATAGCTCAATAACAAAACAAAATTATGAACAGATGCCTTATCATGTTCGTCCGAAATTGTAAATGGATGATGCAATCCAATTTTACTTGCTGTCCTTTCTGGCCAAAGTCTTCTATTGTCTGACAACGTTTTTGGTATTCAATACCTTAATTAGTGAGGCACATGGCAGAATTAATCAAGGTACAGCATGTACAATAGAACACGTACAACAGCGATGTATCTGCCTATCTGCATTTGGGAGCTGCAGCTTCAGCTGCACTATCTACCAGATATCCTACCACCCTGTGGTATTGCAGCTTAAATCTTAAATCTCTGCAGCTGCAAAAGCGCTTATTAATAAACTTTGAATAGACGTACAGGTAGCCGGTAAGCAGCTTACGGGAACCACAGCTTCAGCAACTCTCTTTCTCATTCTCTACACTCAGTCAAATTGAAAAGTTTCCACTCGAGTTTTACAATCAATCATTAATATCATTTAATTGAACAAAATAGTTGCACTTTGCATCTACTAGACAAGGTAAAGTTATGGAATTTCACTTTATGATAGACGCAGCATAAACTTATCAAATTACACCTACTAGAACTATGCACATGGCCAATTATTTGTCTAATATGACAAACAGTAAAATTCTGCGTAAAATTTTCAAATTTGATTAAATATCAAAACAAGATGTAAAACTTTACACAAGATGCTCAACTTGCAGTTGAAGTTGAAAGACACTGAGAAAAATGGAAATTTTTTTATTTTAAATAATGTAATAATAGAAATATTTAGTTTAACTTAATAAAAAAACTAATGCAGATTATATTTTACTTATACTATTTGTAGTAAATGATGGCCCTCGTTTTTTTTTTCAGTACATGTTATATGTGTCTTGTATGCAGATTTGTATATTTTTATGTGTATATGTGTGTGTTTTTATGTATGTATTTGTGTGCTAAATGCCTAACTCAATTATGCCTGGGTAAATGTTTGGCGCAGAAAGCTCAAAAGCCACACACAAACCAGGCACACGAAAGTCTCCACGCGGTCCCTGCTCGGGCGCACTCGTCCCGCTTGTACTTTGGGTCCCTGAGCGGTCGTCTCTTTGGTTTGACTGTGTGGCAACGAGTAGCAGCAGCTGCGCCTAATTGCAGGCACCGTAAACGCAATGCTAACAAATTCATTTATACATGCAATAATTTGGTTTATTATTGGTTCGCTCTCATACAACCGAACAGACCAATAACTACTTTTAACGCCCACTGATGGTACCCCTTTTCCATATACTATATATATATACACACACGGTATATTTGCCATAACTTTTAATTAAATTAAAATGCACAACCAAATTCGACGGTCCACAAACGGGCCCTGGAAGCGGCATAAGCGACAACCTGTGTGTGTGCAGCATACTCCTCCGGTCTTCACCCGAAAAACTTAATAACCAATTCGCTTTGTATACGAAATATGCCGTCGTTACATTTATATTTATAAATATTTGAGCAAAGGCCCCATAATGCAATCGCTTTCATTCAAATATCTCTTGTAGGCCCACGCGTAATTTAACGATAATTAAGTTAAACGAACTGTGGAGCACTTGAACAGATCAGATATTACAGAAGTAAGGCGAAAGGGATGTATTCGACCTTCTTAAAATGGTAAGAGGTCCGATGATATGATTCTCCTTCAATTTTTAGCTATGCTATAACATTATCTATTCCAATGCTTAAACTGTTAGGTCAGCTTGTCTACCCAATAAATAACTATATTTTTGTATCAACATATTAAAACATTACTATTTGTTTTATCTCTTCCTATTCAGTTTTTTATTTCCAGTGACATTCTTATATTTTTCTGATAACTGTGCTATAAGATTTAGAATCTATTCTTATTCGTAAAGTGTTAGGTCAGCAAAGACTACTCAGTAATTAACTATATCTTTGTCAACATATTATCAAAATGTTACTACTTGTATTATCTCTTCCTATTGTGTTTTTGATTTCTAGAGACTTTCTTATATTTCTCAGAATAGCTATGCTTTGCCCTGACTAGTTTCTTTTTACGCTCAATTTCAACATATACCAAATTGTGTGTGTTTTTTTTTTGTCTGCTGTTTTTGATTACCTTTTGGTATTGTGTCTAATGTGTTTGGGTTGCCATATGGAGCATGTGAAGTCTGCGTATGTGGCGCTTCATAAAAATGCAAACTTATGCTTTTCACAACTTTTTTGGCATTGACCACAGCAGTTCCATGATGTCCACTCTACATATATATATTCCCTACCTCTCTCTATCGCTCTTCCTCTTTTTTCTCTCTCTTTGCTCTCGTCCTCCCTGTCGGATACACACACACACACATACACATTTGTAATCCAATTAAAGGTAGCACTGTAGTTGGCTTTTAGCGTGCGGTGCGACCAGCTGCCTGTTCTGTTCACATGTCCAGCACTCTCTGCTTGCCGACCTGGCCATTGCCATCAGTTGGTCACCTTAAAAGCTTTTACCAATCGACAAGTTGCCTTGATTTTCAGCATCAGGGCGAACCTGCGTGGCTCTGCGTGGTGCTGTCCTGGCCAGAGAGATGTTCTCCTGGTTTCTGCTGTTGCTTTTCGCGTTTTACGTATACTTAATTTGATTTTTCTCACAGTCCTCGTCCCCACACATAACATAGCTGGAACTCCCTTCCATAGAACACACATACATACACGCAAACAGTCAGCTACAAGCAGTGGTCATGCTCTGATTTTCATGGCGCGTTCAGCACGAAAAAAAATCTAATTTCTGTGCAATTTAACGAGACATTTACGTTTTTTCATTTGATTATCTCACAGTCAGTTTGGTAACAGGCGCATACAGACCACGCCCATACGCCCATACGCCCATACTGTCACACCACCCGCAGTCGATTCGATTTCACTGAACGCTTGCAATATTCGTTGATTGTAAAGATTTGCAACGCGCTCAATGTTAAGGATTTCCAAAACGCTTTCGACTTACCTTGTCATTGTGCTTGCATTTTCGATTATCTCCCACTCTGGGTATTCAACATTTTCAATGCGTTTCGTTTCGAGGTAAGGTACTACTCGATTTTAATATAATAAGTGCTTTAATTTAATAAATTTTAAAATTTTTTTTCAAAATATTGTAAACATATAGTACTTATATTTGTTACATATAAACAGACAATTCAAAATGCATTATACACTACAAAAAAAAAATGTGTGGAAATTGCTTTGGCTGTTGTTGACTGTCTGCAGTTGGATTTTGTAGCATACTTTGTGGGGCTTTGGTTTGAAGTTTTCGTGTAATTTGTTTTATGTGATTGTCCATTGGCTTCATTTTGGATTCACATTAGCTGAATATGCGAAGCTGCAACCACAGCAACGCACACACACAGAGAGACACACTCGCACACTCGTACAAATATACACACATAGACGTATACAATCAAATGGTGGTGTGCAACATGTAGCATATGTATTAGTGGAAACACAAGAGTACACGAAACGCACACCTTTTGTGTACGTGATGTCATTATGGCCAAAAGGTAAATTTCAACTGTCGCACGACTAAACGACTCTCTGTATTCATTCCATCTCCGCGTATACCCCTGTGATGGTGCAACAACTCTTTTCTGGTTCCCGACTCGCTATCAGCTGGTGTATCTTTTATGTGGCAGGGTTGGCCACACACACACACACACACACACCAAATCGCAACTAACCTTCACATGGATACGCAAATGAACGTTTAATGTATTTGACATTTTGAAAGTCAACCGAAAAGAGGACGCAACCAGTAAGAGTGCACTGGTCGCGGCAGCTCGATAATAACATATTCTGGCATTTAGAACAGGTGCATGGTTCAGTTTACACTGAATAAATAAACTTTATCCATGATTCCCTATGGTCGATATGGATAATCTTCTATGCCTTTTTGAGAATTTATAATCTTCACAGCACATTGAATTATCATACAAATTCGAAGAGCTAGTTCGATTGATAATGAACTTTCAAATTTACTCTATTCAACTCATAAAAATCCATAATTCCCTTATGAAACTATGGAAGGTATTGTAGCGCAACAAATAAACATATGTTAAATAATCGATATATTCATATATTGTATTCACTATCTGTTTCACTGTGTTTTCTGACTATGTCGCTCGAACCACAATGCATTGCACCACGGATTCAAATATATCTGCTCTCATTTGCCAAATGAACATTTGTCATTCAAAATGACCCGATTTTTGTGGTTCTCTGTATCTGTTGTATGTGCCTCTTTTCGAAATTTAAATTTTCGCTGTGTCCCATGATTCGGGCTGCATGCCACGTATTGTGTTGTTCGCGTTGCTGTCGTTTCATTTTGTTGCCAAAATTTGTAATTTAAATAAGGCGTAATTACATACTCTTGCTCAATTGGCAGTGATTAGAAAGGTAACATGCGAATTGTTGAGCTTGTTTTGAATGCATTTTCAATGAGAATGGACAATGGTTGGTGTTTTTAGATAATGTTTGTTCTCTGCTTAGTCAAAGAATGACCGAGAGTCAATAATTAAATAGATTTGAAATACATTATGTGAATGCTATTGATATAAAATGTTCCTACTTTGTTCAATTCAAAAGGAATACTTACAACTAAAAATATAATAAACAATAAAGAAACACTAAGATACTTAACATAAGTGAATAAAGTCCAAGGAATCTATTTGTATAGTTCCGTCGAGAACATTATATCCATACAGAAATAGAAATGCCACATTCTTAACTGAAATTTCAATATGAATCACTCATTTCGTATTCACGAATGTTCCCCAAATATCTACCCCTAACTCCACAATTATGTTTGTGGTTTTTCATGAGCGCTAATTGGTTTTCATGGGTTTATTCGATGTGTGAGTGTCCCGTTGGTTGGTTGGACGGACTAAATGTGCCGCCCACAACATTTAGTCTTAATTAGTGCTTGGCCGCAGGACTACGCGACATTCGAAATGCTATGGACAATTAATAAGGCGAAGCAGAATTTGACATTCATTGGACAGAGCCAAAAAGGAAACTTTATATTGTCTACGTTCCATGCATTATATACAGAGTTCTTCTATTCTCTTCTGGCTCCTATTTTTTTTTTACATGCTGTCATTTATTTGCTTTTATTTATGCATTATTTTTATGGCCGCTGTCGTTTTTACTTTTTTTTATGAGCCAAGAGTCATTACGCTGTGTGTTTGTTGGCGCTGTTGTTGTTTGCTTTGACTAAACAAATATTATGGCCATTAAGTAAATTGGTCAAAAACTGGGCGGCCTGTATGTGTGTGTGTTTGTGTGTGTGCTTGTTATTGTTATACTTTGGCTTTCTCCACTCTCTCATTCTCTCGAGCACTCGCACGTTGAAGTTGAGGCAATAAATGTCAGCTATTAAAAGCTATACAAAACAAAGAAAAAAAATAATCGTTGAACTCGTTTCATAGTTTTGTCTCTATTAATGAACCAACCCACAGTATTTTTTTTGCTTTAGCCAGTTTGTTGCTTCACTTAACTGAACTTAGTATGCGGTCCAAGCAATTAATCAACGATTTTGTCAAGTCGACGACTAAAAAAGGAATGATAAAGCGGAATTTCTATGACTTTTTGAATCAGTGCAATTATGCAAATTGGTAGCTTTTTTATATCCTATTTGTATACTTCGTGGCAATCTGAACAACGAGCTTAAGTTAGTATAATAAACTTACGAAATACTTAAAATCCTGAAACACTGCTTTCCACCTACCATAAAAATCATAAATTTTTTAATGATTTTTTAAAATTATTTTTAATTTATTTTTGAATCTTACACCAATAATATTTGCTATAGTTTCTCTAAATAATAATTCGACAATTTTAATTGATGTACAGTTAATTTAAAGGGTATGTTTAAGCCTATCAAAGTGTTGTGTCTTCTACATTATATATTTTATTTTTATAGAACCCTTTTTTGGTCTGTCTATGTGTCCGACCTTGCTTTGTTGTCTCATTAGACGCATAATTACGTCGCTCAATGCTCGAAAAAACCCGAGGATCTTAAGATGAAATTAAAAATAAATTACAACGAAATCCGCGCACGACAAATCGAAGGCAAGCCTTTCCTCCTAGCTTTAGGGCTACCTTCCTACTCATCCATCTACCCATGGTGCTGCAGCTGAAGCCCAACCTTTGACAAACCTGTCAAAATTAGCGAAATTAATGCGCAAACGCAGCGAAACTGTCGAAACACAAAAGAAACGAAGCACAGCACAAAAATGGCGGCGTATGTGTCAAATGCCTGGGAAAACGTGAGTAAACTTGAACCCAAAGAAAAGCGAAATAAACAACACGCGAAGAAAAATGAAGAAGGCAGTGAAACAAGTACAAAAAGGAGTAGTAAAAGGACAGAGGCATGGGGGAACGCCCAATGAAATTGAAACATTTGCCGAGTCGTTGAAATTTCCTTTACTCATTATGCGCGGCGACAACCCTAACAGATCTACCTACCTCCCATCCATGCAGATTGAAATCCAATTAATGCCGCTGATGGTGAGAAACAAAAAAATAAAAGAGAAAGATAAAAAAACGCAAAGCTTTCAACTGATTTTTACTCCTCCATCCACACCTCTATTTTCGACTGCTGTACTTCCTGTTCTGCTAGCCTTTGATGAGCAAACGACTTGGAAAAAGGGCAAGGGCATAGGCGTGGCAGTGCGTATGGCAAGATGGGCGAACTGAAAGCAGCAAAATCCTTTTTTTAAAAATGCCAAACGCGTTGCGGCGTTAATATGTCACATTATAGAGAGTAAGAGCCCTACGCCGGGCCGGGGACCCCGAACCATACTTATAGTCCTGCAGAGGATCAAAAACTTGCCGTTGGGTGTCAAACCGCGCCGCAGTCAAGCGGGCAAACGCCCAACGACCAATTGGGGTCCACAAAAACTGTCAACACAATAAATGTGACCGCGTATCGAAAATGAAGTTTGATGAAAAGTTTCACGGTTAACGCGACAGCCGCAACCCCTGACCTCTAACCAGCGACTGGGAAAATCCAATTGAAGTATCGCTGGCTTAATTAAAAGCGGTTGCGTGGCAAATTTTGGGCGCCAAAAAATATTCTCGGAATGTGCTATAAATTACGTTGCACAGAAATAATCTAGTTAATAAGGTGCTACAAAGGGTTTTGCTTTAAGCAAAAACACGCTAGACTATCCACATTTGGGGCCTTTTCTTCCTTCTAAAAAATTTGAAACCATTTCAAAATTTGGCTTTCAGAACAAAGTTAATAGACCCTTTTGTGTTTTTTAAACACAGGGTCTAAAAATTTGGCTTTCAGAATGAAATTGAAATCTATTTTAATAGTATTATATTTTTATGCTTTGTTTTACGAGTATTCATCTTTTAATGAATAATTTTACTGTATCCGTTATATAACCTTTGAATATTTGCTCTAATTAGAGGCTAAGGAGAAATATTTTGCTTATTAGCCAGCTATTTTTATTGCGTTCATTGTGCTTATGAGGCCTATATATTACTCAGTTGTATGCTAATATTTATACAAGGTAAACACAATGACTCTATTAATGCTATTCGTGCGTACTAACTAATTAGTACAGTTCTTTATAGATACACCATTTTTTTATGTTGCTGTAACTAGCTCTCGTATGCTTAACCATTCTCTCATTCGCTCAATTACCAACTAGAAAATATCCAACAGTAGGGACGGCACCCGGCAGTAAGAACTCTGCGTTTGTTTATTTCGAGTATTATATGGTTGATCTGTAAATCAAAGAAGTGTGAGAGGGAAACATTGAGGTGGGAATACAAAAATAGGTGGTTATACGAGATCTAAGTGCGCGGGCGAGAGAGAGAAAAATTGACATTGCAGAAATTTAATAAACCCTTTTTTGTTTTTGAAACACTGGGTCTAAAAAAGTTTGTTTATATAGTCAGCGCTCATAATATGAATTTATGTCTGGCTGTGTGTTAGTGTGTGCTTAATAAATAAACATTTTATACGCTATACAAACTCAAATATGCAGCAACAGCATTAACCACACTCCAACGTTACACTAACGTGTAATAAAAAAGAGAGCACTCAAAAAAATAAACACTCATGTATAGCTGCATACTCCCACTTGACATCAAAAATATGCGAACAATAATAGTAAACAGTAGCAACAACAATTAGCTACGAATGTTTACATTGTATGAAAATTTACTTAATTATTGACCAATGCATTAGCATATAGGCCATAATAGTTGTGCTCCAACTAGGGATGGCAAAAAATAAATCTATTAATCGATTATTTCAACATATGATTAATTTTAACATAGCGATTTCTTTCATTGCGCATTACATTACACATTTTCGATTCGATTAAATCGGAATTTTTAGGAAAATAATCGATTATTGTGAATCATATGATTAATCGTACCATCCCTAGTTCCAATTAAATATGTCTATATACTTGTATTTCATTTATGCTTTTTATGAGAAACTTGATACTTTATGTTAAAAATTATTCCAAATAATATTTTTAAATAAAATTCCGCCAATAAATATAAGTATTTGAGCTTTTTCCGCTAACACTAAAAATTGGCAACGATATTTAGACTCTCAATTGATTCTGCTACTGATATTTCCACTTAACTCAAAATCTTTCGCCCAGTATTTTTAAAATTTGCTATCTATATTTCACCTATACTTCTATGAGGTCTGAATATTGTTGTTTTTGCTGTTGTTGTTGCTGTCGTTGTTGTTGTTGTGTATGTTCCCAATTAGATTTTATTGTTTTGGTACGATTGCAGTTGCCATTGTTTGTTGCCTGCTGTTGCCGATGTTGCCTCTGTTGCTGCTGTTGCTTTCCCTGCCAGCTGCTGCTGCTGTTGCTGCTGTTGTTGCTGTTGTTGCTGTTGTTGCTGTTGTTTCTGTTATTACTGTTGTTGTTTTGGACTTTCTAATTGTTGCTGTTGTTGTTGTAATTAGTGAAGCGCAAACAAATGTCGCCTAATGATTCAACGAATCCGACGCCAACGCCAACGCCAACGCCGACGACGACGACGAAACCATTTTGTGCCGACTCCACAAACAGAAACATATATATAAATCTCCATATATATGTACATACCATAAGTATAATTGTTGTTGTTGTTATTGTTGGTTTATTGGGTGTAATTACATATGTCGCGCTCACATATTTACATGGCAATTGGGCACAGACATTGTAAATATGATTTACAATGCCAGAGAGTTTAAAAACAACACACCAGCCTTTAAAACATTTTGCCGGCACTGAGCCTTCATAGAACTTATTATTACATTTGACCAAAAATAACCACCGGCCAGTACAAACACACAGAAAAAGAGAGAAGAGAGAAAGACAGTGAGAGAGTGAGTGAAAAAAGAGTGAACAGATAGACACACATGCTGTGGACAACGTTCAAGTTCAATAATAATTAGTTTGAGATTTAATTTTAATTACATTCAGTTGTCAGCTGAGCTCCATTGAGCTCGGACAGCTGCCCCCGTCTTTTCCATGATGTACAGCATCTTCGTCATCCCCGTTTTGGTGTTGCCTGCGGCGGAAACTGCCTGCCAAGACTGTAATTAATATGGCAGTCCAAGCACGAGACGTGCATAGATATATATTTGTGTGTTAGATATACTAAATATATATAGATGTACATATATATCTCTATACACATATGTTAGTAGTGTCTGTGCGTGCCCTGTTGGATTGATGGGCGAAAGCTGTTTATTTACTTAGATGTACGTATAAAAGGGTTTTTGGTTTCGTTTCATTAAATTTCGCCAGCAATATGCCCGAGCTTGAGCTCAGTTCAGTTCATTTGAGTATAAACCAAACGAGTTTCCTGCATGAGCTAGGTAACAGTAATTGACAGCTTAGAAATGGGAAAATTCGTTGATTGAAGACGGTAGATACATATATATTCTGAATGGATTTGAATATCTATTTGAAATATATTTCAACATGTTTGTTCAGAAGCAACTTAATATGCAATAACTTTACTAACTTATTTAATTCACTTTGTTTTATTAAAGTTTAGTTTAGATTACATCATAATTGTAATATAAATATGCTTGATCATTCATATGCATGATTTTAGTAATCATTGCATAGCATTTTTATAAGCTCTTTAGCTTATAAGTTATCTTATTACATCGTACATTGTGGTCGTTCTTCCAAGTCCAACTCGGCTTGACTAGTCTAAAGCACTCAATGCTTTCATCTTAATTCATTCAGATGCCACTATGACTAATGCTTTGGCATTTGATTAGTCCAACCAAATTGTGAAAGATGACCGAAAATAGAAGAGAAATAACCTTGACTAAATATATTTCATACAGGATTTCATCATTTCATTGGCAGCTGCACACAGCTCAGAGCATTTGGTCTGACCAAAGAGAAGTTCAGGAGGAAAAGTTGGAAGTGTGTGTGCCACATCATCAACAATATTTCACTTGATTTAATTTTTGCCTCTTCTCCTTTTTCTTTTTGTTGTTGTTGTTGTGTGTAGCCTTAGAAATTTGTTGCAATTTGCACAGACACACATTGCGTTCAGAGTCTCATTTTTATTTTGATGAATTATTATGCCTTACATAATTTTCGCCAGCTCATGACACTCAGCACACCGAGTTGGGTCGTCCTCCATTGGGATACTTCTTCCACCCATCTCTACTGTACTCTTCACAATTTTATGTCTGGTGCCTTATGGTGTTACGTCCGTCAAAAAAAAAGTTTTGCCTTTTGGCCCATGTTGTTGGCTGGAGCCAAGGATTTGCTTCACTTTATTTATGCATGCCTAATTTATGAAAATTTGATGTACTTGTAAGCCATTTTGGTGGGGTACTTTTATATTTGTTTGCACATAACCGCAACACATGCACTGAGCAGCCCATACCAAGTTCTACATAGAACTCAGCTCCGACCGGATGCTGCTCTTAGATACTGTCGATTCTCAATGCGGACGATGTTCCTGCTGTTGCTTCTTCTTTTTTTCTTAATTTTTTTTTTCACGCTCTGACCGCGCTCGCTTCAAAAACTTGCGCCTAAATAAATTACTTGTAAAACTTTTCAAATACTCGTAATTCTACATGATGTTGTTGAGGTCGTCAACGCAAGATTTCGTTCCGTTTCGTTTCGTTTCGTTTTCTTTCACTGCAGTTGCGTTTACCGTCCTCTCCCCTTTCCATTTCGATATTACCCGAAGCCAGAGACGTTATCGTCAAACTTTGCTAAACCAACATAAATACCATTTACTGCAGAAAGTTGCCAAAACACAGTAGCAACAATAACAACAACAACAGCAACGAAACAACAGTAACAGCAACAACATCAGTTATAACAGGCATATACGCACTGAACACTGCCAACATAAAAATGAGTACATCTCTTTGAAGGCAATTGAATGCTCTAAAACTGTAGATCTACAAAATTTTAAAAATATTAAATCATACGTATTTAGTATTTTATTTTATTTTATAAAAAAATATAACTCTTCAATTAAAATGCATAATTTTTCAATCTGTTGAAGGCTACCGTAATGAATTTAGTTACATAGCTATGCATGCCCTATGTTAATACCCTAACCGAAACACATGCCACACAACCCTCAAACATACAACGTTTATTTTATTGACTTTACCTCACACACACACACACACACACACACACATACTCACACACACATTGTGAATGCTTCGAGCGCTTTGATTGTGTGCGAGTGTTGGGGGTAAACTTTCTAATAAGTTGCCGCCTTGCCAATCGACAACAAGCGAACAACAAGCAACTGTTCATCAATACTTTTCTGGTCGAGACAAACACAGAGAGGTAGTGAGAGAGGGATTGAGAGAGATAGAGTGAGATAGACAAAAGGAGATAGAGGGAGATAGAGCATCGCTTCGGGTAGGTAAGGTACAAAGTGCCCTAAAAAAGTAACAACAAAGTTGTAAATTTGTGTGTCAAAGTGTCTGTCCATTCAACCGCCCTTCTATCTGTCCTTCTGTCTGTCGGTCTGTCGGTCTGTCTGCCTGTCTGTGTGTATTTGCATCTTGCTAGATTTTCATATTTGTATTTTGACTACCTTACTCCTTCGCTTTCATACAGCAGCATATTCCGAAGAACATTTTTGATATAAGGGCGTTTTATATTTAGTATCAATATTTCGTATTGTATCATGTTTTGAGCCCCGAAAACTTTTTTGCCTCAGTTCAAATAAATAAAGTTTTGTACGCACCCAAAAAATGGTTAGGCTCAAATATGGCAATGGTAATGCGAGTTAAGCACCCTCGTGTTGCATCCTTAAAAGGACTGCTGAGCACACTTAAGCCTCTACCTCTGCCGCTATTGCTACAGCATCTGGTTTTCGGTTTAGAGGACGATGCTTGTCATACAGACAAAACCGAAAAGACTCCTGTATCGAATGTGGCATAAGGCTGGGCCGAAATGCTTGTAAAATCTTTGCGAATATGGTTGTTGAGTATATGGAGGATGGGTAAAGGGTTCAAGTTGGGACAACATTCGATTTTCGGGTAGCACACGTAAAGTTAATTTGAATATAAGCCCTGTTTGATTTCTTGATCAAAATTGATGGGTTTCGGAATCAAAGTCCAAAAGCCCAAAACATTTTGATTGAAATTTTCAAAGTAAATGCGGGAGTGCGTCAAGAAAATACTAAAATAACATTAATGATGTATTTCTTTACTAAATAGTTCATGTTGTCATATAAAATTATATAGAACTCCATAAATGGTTTACTTCTTTGTGCTTTAATATAAAGAACAATTTATGTCAAAGATATATATGTATATTGATGTGAAATTCTTATTAAATAAATTGTTTATTGTATTTGCATAACATAACACTTGCCTCTTAAACATTTCACATTTAAGCCGCGCGTTTAGTAAGCTTCTGAATAATACACTTTGAATGGCTTACAAATTTCCACTGAGCCTCTTGCCAGTGCATACTTTCACCCATCACTGTTTTGTAGCCCCTTCAGCCTGTTGCGCAACCCTTTCACATATGCCCGCCCACATGCTGAGGGCTTATAAATAAAATTCAATAAAACTGAACTGTCACCAGCAGCAGAAGCGGCGTCAGTCAGTCAGTCAGTCAGTCAGCCAGACTGTGGGCGGGAGAGCGTCTGAGTTGTGAGATTCAAGGCAGCGTATTTATACGCTATCCCAGGCTGTCACTCCTTGCTCTTTGGTAGCAATAATAACATTAAAACATTTTCTACATCAATGATGCATGACGTACATCAATACGTCATTGCTATGCCAAAGGATACATGCTCCCATACATTTAGGCTGGTATTTTGTTAACTCCTTTTGCCAAGGGTGAGCAATGCTGCAGTCAGGCAGGCTGAACTGATTGATTTACATGGTTTGCCACGCGCGACAATATATACTAAATTTCATATGGAATTCCATTGGACAGGCCTCAATTTTAAAGCTTGTGGCATGCCGAATTGTTGCCACTGAAGCGCATAATGAAGCAGCAATTGAATTGGGGCATGGTGGGCGTGGTCGGGAAAACTGAAACTCACATTAAATATCAATTTCGTTTATCTGTGCGCTTGTTTCGTGCTGCCCACTTAGTTTTATTAGACAAGAGCACACATACGCACACGTACACATACACATACACATACACATACACATACTTGCACACACATACACAGAGAATACAGCCACCAAAATTGCCAACAATTTCCTTTATTATAAGCATTTTCACTCCGGCCTGCGTGTGTGTCTGCTACGTGTTACAGCTGCCAGCTGCTGCCTCTGCTGCTGCTGCTGCTCCAGCTTGAAAAAATGTGTTGCCTAGCCCATAGGCGCACATTACTATAAATTTTTAAACATTTTGAAGGCTGGCGTAAACAAGAGTACAGGTGCGCAGAAAGGTGGGATCTCTTTAAAGCAGATACAAGGTACAATTTTTATGAGCAACCCTCCCGCTGCCCCAAACAATATATATGTAATAATCTTCCTGCCTTTAGAAATCACAATTTTATTGACAACTCAAGTTGTTGTTGATTACTTGTGTGTGTGTATCTGCCAGATAACACACAACCATACAGTTTCATATGTTCACACAAACACACACACTCACATACTCACTCACATACAGTCACCCACATTCACACGCATACCCTTTTAAGTTTATTAAATTTGGCAATTTCTTAGACCTCTGCCTACAAGCTTTGCTTAGCTCAGGTTTTTGTGCTCTTCATATTCCGGCTGAATCTTCATGCTCAACTTCTTCTTCGTCTTTTTCTTGTTCTGCCTTCTCCTGCTGCCCACTCAATTCCCTGGCGAGTGCGTGCCTAATGCTTCTGTCCATTTTTTCTCTCTTCTAAGTATTTTTATACTTTGCATACTCTATAATAAACCATAGGTTATTTCATTGTTCTATCTGTCATAAACTATAATCAATCATTCAATTTTTTTTCATTATTAAAAATTGATTTGTATTTATTTAAAAAATTTTCAAATTTTTTAAATTTATTAAATGCTATATATTTTTCGATAATTTTTTATGTTCAAATTTGTTAGTGTATTAAATATGTCGTTATGTTATACAATTTCTTACTATCAACGTTTTATTTTCCTGTTTTTTTTTTTTAGCATTGCTCTGACAAGGCGTTTTGACTGAATGAATGAGGGTCGAGGGTGGACCTTACATAGTCGTCTAGTGGTAGGAGAAAAAAAAATATTAAAAAGGTTTTGGAGTAGAGCTGTCATACATACATATGAGCTGAGCTGGTTTTGATTGATTAGCACTTGTCAAAAATACCACTGTATGCAGTTTTTTGTTGCTGAAAAATGTTGCAAAATTTTTGAAAGTGTTGACACACTTGAAAATGCATTTTCATTCAATTCTGATGCTAATCAAAAAATATATATAATCATATACACATATGTTGGCAGTTATTCAGTCAGTTAGTCATTCAGACAACTAGTCAGTCTCTTAGACAGTTTTGTAAGTCAAATAGCAGCTGCAAATGTGGCGACGTTTATCAAAGTCATTGAACTAAGTAGCAAGGGGATGTCTCAGAGACAGAGAGAGAGAGAGAGAAATAGAGAATATAGGTAGGATACTGTATAGGATAGTAGAGTAAAGGATTTGTCCTTAGCCAGTCGTATTTATCTTCCTGTTTTCAACACGCAACTTTTCGGCTATTTGCTGGGCAATTTGCAAGCTTTGCACAAATACCTGAAATTTTGTTTTGTATTTTCTTTGGCTTGGTGTGAAAATAAATTTAGTTCCCTTTTGGCATTTTGGCAGTTGGCTTTAAATCTTGGAATTAGTCGAGTGTGTTTACCTTGTTGGAACTGTTGCTTTTGTTGATTTATGATCTCCATTTACACTGGCAAAAATCATATGAGTCTATTTCAATGAAATTCAAATTACATTAATTTCTTCTATAAATTAACAATGATATGTTTTAATAAAAATATCCTGTCGGCATTTTAATTTAAAATGAATTTAACTTAATGAATGATAAATGTTATGAGTAGCTTTTAATGCTTAAAAAAATAAAAGTTATACATAATAATAAATTAATTACATATTTCATTGGTTTGTTTTTAAATTTTTATTAGTATTATTTACAGCTGTCTGTTAATGATACTTTCATCTTCTATTCCCAGTGAGAACGCGTGGTTTTGGTCTATTTTTATATACCTATGCACTATTTAATGTTATAAATTGTATTTTTATTTGAATTTATTACCATTTCAGCTATTGTGAGAGAGAGAGAGACGGAGTGGTTGGACAAGATGGAGAAGCAATTCATATATTGCTCTAGTTGTAGGCTGGGACACTTCATCACTTAGTCGTGTGGTTAAAGGGGAACGGCTATTTGCTTTACCTTCTCTCATATTATTATGCCCAACAGAGAAAGATAGAGAGAAAGTGAGAGAACTTAAATGCTAGAATTGTTAGAGAAAATGGGACAAAGAGAGCGAGGCCTTTACCATTGTGGCCGAAAAATTTATAAGCACCTTGCGAACCCCAAAAACACAATCGTTGTAGTTGCTATAAATAAAACAAGCTATACCGCTTGGTCTATTTGTATATATGTAGTTATGTGTGTGTGTGTGTGTGTGTGTGTGTGTATGTGCGTGTGTGTGTGTGGCGCACTTTATATAAACTTAGATAACAAACAGCTTGGTTATTTATTTTTCTTAATATTAACGTCAACATTCAGCGCACATGTTGCACGCACAGTCGAACCCAAGTTGAGACCCCTGCGCCCAGTTCTAACCCCCCACAAACGCAGACATAGACACCGATACAGACACAGACATAGACACAAACGTAGATAAAGTCATTTACACACATATAGACTACATATATAGACACGGTTGTAATATTTGTTGCCATCTTACAGGCAACGCGAGGTGTGCAACTAAATCACATCAACAACGCAAGAATTTATAACTGTTTGGCTCGGTTTCTCTCTCTCTTTTCTCTCTCTCTCCCCTTCTCTCTCTCTCTCTCACACACACATACTCTATCCCTCCCTGTATGTGTATATTTATGTTAGCTTCTACCTACTTAGCGCTTTGCTTATTTTGACTTTATTAAGCCAAAACACGTTGCATAGCAGCTAAACACGCTCGTATAAATACAAACCAGAATACCTTGGCTTAGTAATACTACGCATATAATAGCTCAATGGGTATATATGTGCATGTCTGTATGCATTTAGTGTATATTTGGTTTCTACATGTTGCACTGTTCATAGATCTGTTTGCATGTTTACTCACTGTCTTCTATTATTGCCTCCCTTTGCAATTTCATGTGCTTGAGCACCAAACTGAAGGTGCTTACAATTATGGTACTTCAAGATCTTCACAATAGCTATAAACCAGTATTTTCAATATATATATATTGTATATCCTTTAAACTGATTTTTATTTAATCTCTGTTGCCCAATTGCAACACCTATCCATAACGCTTATGTTCAGATCTATTGAACTTATATTCAACTTTCATTCGATTCGATTTCTTTAATCTCACCTCAATTTTGCCGCTACTTGAACCGTTGGCAGCTCAACTCATACCTGATGGTTGCAGCCATCAGATGGACAATTTCATTAATCTTGCTCAGGATAGTGCTGAGACGTATCTCTCGGTTCCTTGTGTGCTTTATGCAACTATCTCTCTTCTGCATATATGCCCAGAGACAACAGAGGCTATACTAGGCTGCAGAGCGTAGCACTTGAACACAGTTTTCACACGCATCGCATCGTATCGTTGGAAAGTCCTGGCTCTTGGTCCTACGCACGCTAATTTTTCATCATCAGCGTCGAGCGTGTGAAGCGACAATGGCCATGTTGACGATGTAGCACAGGATCTGGTTCTTGGATGGGTAGAAAAGAGGTGAGGCCTTGTGAATAATACTGATGCTGATGCTGCTGCTGCTGCTGCTGCTGTTGCATACGATGGGCCGGTTTTCCATTTCGTTGCCATGTGCAATTCATCAATATCATTTTATCAATTTTCACCGTTGTCCAACAAGGACATACCCATGCTTCCAACGCCCCTGTACAGCACCTCAACTCAGCTCTCGGCTCTCAGCTCTCAGCTCAACTCAACTGTATATCACATTGCAATTTGTTGTCTATTTGCTGAAGGATATGCAGATTTGTTTACACTGAGCAAAATTATTGAATACAATAAATATTTTTTTTATATCTAACAAACATTTATTTTAGATAATATTGTATGAATACAATAATATATTTTATTCATTTTTAGTTTAAATTTTAAAATTAATATTAAAAGGTTTCATTTTAAACTTTAAATTTAAATTGATTATATTACATTTAAATGAAAAAAATTATGATTTTTATATAGTGCATTTATGAATATTGATATTGAACTTAATTTTTGTTTGCAATGTATGCCTGAAGTGCTCATACCAATTTCTCTTGACGTTTTTCGTTTTTCATATGCATCGACACGGATTTTTTCAGACAGACTGACTGACGCACATATACATATGTGTGTGTGTGCGTGTGTGTGTAGATGTATGTGTGTTTATCTGTGAGTGTATGTGGGTGTTTGTATGGGCATTCTTTCATGGGCGTGGCACTGTTTGCTCTGCCAACGGCAACGTCGCGCGTTTTGCAACTGTAATTCAATTTTAACAATTTTTCAACTGCGTTATTGACGTGACTGACGCTTCGACTGGTGATTTCTTGCTACCGTAGATACTCTTACTGTCCCGGGTCCCATTGAAGCCCCTACCCCCGCCCCAGCTGCAACTGGACAGCTTTTCGAGGGGGGGAGACGCCTCTTCAGTTGCTGTTCCTGCTACTGTTATGCGTATGTGAGTGTATGTCATTTTGCAGCCCCCACTGTATGGCTGCTGTTTGGTCATTTGTTGTTTGCCTTGATTTCTCCAGTAGCTGGCAGTTTTATTTTTTTTTTTTTTGCCGATGTTGTTTATTTTGGTCTGGGAACTGGAAGATGCAGCTATCATATCAGATTTCACCTATCACTTTGTTATAATCAAATAATGTGCACTAATTTATTTATCGCATTTTTTGCAACGCATTTAAATTGTGCGGCTTCATTTAGAAGCAAATCTGCTGATGAAGTCAATAAAATAACTGTCTTTCTATTGAATATTATAACTAAAAACGTAATTCTATTATTTGTCTTGAGTTTCATTTAATGCAATAGAACATAGTCTTAGAAGAGCACAATGTAAGGCAGATTCTATTAAACCAATATTTAACCTAACGTATTAGGTGTGCAACTAAGTTCCCGCTGTTTTTTCGAATAATTTTTTTTCTGAATCATTCCCCAGTGTAGTGTGTGTGTGTGTCCGAAGTGGACGGAACAGCAGGAGGACAAGGACAGGGTGCACTCTAGCTATGCTCTGA